>OY747723.1:23293031-23403031 GCA_963556495.2 Valencia hispanica
CACATACTTTCATTACGAAACAGGACTTGGTGGCGAAGCTCATCTCCTCATGTGTGGACCCAAGTCAAATACATTTATAGAAGACAAAAACCAATGTGACAGAAGCTTTAAATAACGGGGGGAAAAATCCTAAAACCAAAACATAAAAAGAAGCAAAGTGAAATCATTTGACTGAAAGTTGATTTTAGATGGAACAAAAGTGGTAGTAACTAAATTGCTTTTCTGTTACATGATAAACTAGCTTGCTATAATTTCTTAGTTTTAAGGCTATTGAAGCTGCATGGAAAGGATTAACATGTTTTCATTTCCTTAACTCAGGTTAAACGCTCATGTTTTTGTATAACTATCTTGATATTCTTGCAGTTCTTTTATATTGATCTTTCAATCCTACCTTAATAAAAGTTCATTTTACCTTTTTTTTTACTTTGGAATTTTGGTCTTAATCTTTTTTTTAACTGCCTTTTAGTTATACATACATGTAAATGACATTTATTCAATAATAAATACGTCAAATATTGACCGTTTTATAAACTGAAGCGACTTTTGAGATTATCTCTTAATTTTTCGAGACCACATGAAGTGTCCCTGCAGGCTATCACCTGACAGTGGACTTTCTGCTTGAATCCTGCTTGTGATTCTGGGTTTTCTAATTAGATTTTCCACTCAGAAAGAAGTCATCTGAGAGTCTCTAAAGACGTTTTTTTAAAAGCTGAGACCTTACTGCTGTCATGTGCTGGGAAGCGATTTATTTTTTCCACCTTATCAGACGCAACGGGGGGGAAAAAACAGAAACTGGAGGATCTACTGGAGTTATCCCAAGTCAGGGATTGATCATCAGGGAGCATCTTGTGCTGTTGTGGACTTTTGAGCAAAACCGGGAAGATAACTAGAAGCGTATCTCTTTAAATCGATTCTGCTCAGACTTCTTATCAATGTGCTGCATTCATGAAATAGCAAAAAGTTTCTCAGTCTGGTTTGATAAAAAAAAAAAAGGAAAAAAAGACAGGAAACGTTTGTAATTTTCAGAAATATATTCTATAGATGATGTCAGAGATGAAATGTCTAAAGCGTAGGTCCCAAAGAAAGAATGTTTTTCATCAATAGAGACAAACAAAAAATAACTTTTCATCAATTTACATGTAAACCAAGATTTGCTCTTGAGCCACAGTGGTTTATATATATGTCTATATATATATAAATATATATATAGAACTGGCCGAGGTGGGTGTGACAATCAAATGGCGATGCCCTTTGTTTTCCCAAACAGCTTTCCAGCCAACATCCGTCATTTGTGAAAAACCTTTAAAACAGGAACATTCTTTGGGAGTCTTTTCTTGAAGTTGTGAATGTTGCAGAGGTTTGGCAGAGCACGTCTCTCTAAAACGCAGTCCGTAAGTGCTGAATCATGTTAAAAAATATCAAATGCTTCTCAGCGTCAAAGTCTTTGTAAATCGTTTGGCCGGCGGAGGTTTGAGAAAGACTCCCCGCCTGGTGCTCCTGGGAGGTTTTATTTTAAAGTCCTCCAGTGTTCTTCTGTTGTGCAAATACAATTTTCTTTTTTTTCTTTCATTACATAGACAAGCAGGCATGCTGACTCACAAACCATGCAAAGAGTTAAAGTTGGTGCGAGCAGACAGCAAAAAACAAAACAAAACGAAAAAACCTACTTATGTTTCTACAAATAAAAACTAAAAATCACTTGAAAGAAGCCAAATTAAACAGCTAAGAAGTGGAATGTTTCGTTAGGCTCGAAAAACATCAAATCAATGTTAAATCTTACAAGTTTATAAAATGATATCAACTTAAACAGGGTGGGCGTCTTTCATTTACAGCTTAAACCAGGTTTACAGAAACTGTAAAGAAAAAAAAAAGTCACAAAAAAACATTTTTCCCCACTGTTTGACATTAAATCAGTCTAAACTTCTCCTGTTTTAGGTTAGACAGGAGTAGCAATTTGATTTATGTAGCTGAATGCCAAAATAATGTAAAAAATCTCTTGCTTCAAATTGAGAAGTTTACGCACACTTAGTTCATAACATCTGAGTTAAGTCAGGTACACCTCTGAAGGAACTTTAAGGCAACACTTCAAAAACCTGCTTCCTGGCTGTATGGTTTCTCCTCAGCTACAATTTCCGGATACCTAAAGGTGCTGGATTCATCTGCTAAATCAAATATGGTGTGAAATATGCAAAATAACCACAGAACAAAGGCAAAAGACCCAATGAAGATACTGAAACAAGTCAGAGTCTTCAAGGAAGAAGCCATTACTCCAAAAGCAAAGTAAAGCAGACTGCAGTTTTAAAATGCACTCGGAGACAAATGAGCTCCATAATGACAGTTGTTACATTTGGGGGGAAAACGGAAAAGCTAGAACACCAACCAAACTGTAAGGTATGGGGGAGGAGATATCCTGCTGTCTTGTGTTTTGCTGCACTATACAAAATAAAAGGCGTCATTTGTAAGGAATATAAGGAAATACCGAAGTCATATCTCAAGACCACAGCCAGAAAGTCCAAGTTTGGGCACAAATGGGTCTTCCAATTGGAGAGTGACCCTGAGAATACAAACAAATGAGTTACAAAGTGTCTGAAGGACAACGCAGGCTGTGTTTTGGAGTGGCAATCACAAAGCTTCTCAACCCAATGAAAGATTAGTTGGTAGAGCTGAAAATGTTTGTGTGAGCAAACCTGACTCGATTACACCAGTTGTTTCAGGAGGAATAGGACAAAATTCCAGCAAACTATTGTGAGAAGCTTGAGAAGGAAAACCATAAAGTTTGATCCAAGTCATACAGTTTAAAAGACAATTCTACTAAATATTAGGACATTTTTTAACTCCAGTATTTAACTAAAGTTGATAAAATCTGTCTTATTCTGGCATTTAGCAAACAAATAATTTTAGTCATCCTAACTACCAAAACAGCAAAAAATTGTCTGATTTAACGTCACGTCAGTGAGAATAAAAGGTCACATGTCCTTTCATCCAGTGTATGTAAACATCTGGTAAAAACTGTAGGAAGTCGGTTTCTCCTTCTTCGCTCAGCCAGCAACATTAAACGGCGTCGAAACCTCTTCACGGATGATGCGGTCACAGTCGAAAGGTGAACGTTGTCCGTGCACAGGAGGAGGATGAACTGATCAGGCAACAAAGTGATGAAACGAGTAAAAGTCAACTGCAGCGCCATGCTGTGATTCGCTGGAGGGCCGCTTGAAAAACAGTGCAGTCGATGACGAGTTAAATACGCTGTTTATACACCGTACTGGTTTTTTGCTCACAATATCATAGCTGTCATTAGGTAAGAGTACATTTATAAAGTTTCCAGATACAAATCTCCTATAAACAGTACATGTTATAAATACATAGTTGATGAAAATGCTGAAAAGGCTTGGGGAGCTGTAGAAACAAAGAAAGAAAGTGTTGCTCCTTGTTTTCCATAAATACACAAAAGAATAAATGACAACAGCACTAAAAAGTACATGAACGCAGCCCTATATCTATCCAGAAAAAATGGATAAAAAAACAGAATGAAATCTATTGATGAAAAATAAAACGTTAGAAAAATAATCTTATACGATAAAAAATAAAAAGTGGACTCGCTTAACCAAACACGTTTCTGATATCGTAAATCGACAAACTCAATGTGAAAACTCAAACACGTAGATACAAACCGACAAATACTTGGATTACTGTCAAAATATACTCAATTAAATATACACGACTGATGTGAAGCTCACATTAAGGTAGTTGCCAACCTTTCGATCGGCACGCGTAAAGAAATGCTCACCTGATCCGAGGCGGATAAAAATCGGTAAACGTTGAAGCGGGTAATGGGAGCTTTGTTGTGACCCTCTATGGTACCATGTTGGCCTGTCGGAGTTCCAAAAGGCACCTCTTTACATGATGCAATACTTAAAAAATAAAATAAAATAAAAAAGACCAAAAGGAACCAATAATGGTGCTTTTATTTGTCACATGATTTTTGAGTGTGACTTTTTCAAATTAAGCACTTTTTCCATATGGGCAGTTGCCCAGGGCAGCATAAGAAGGGGTGGAGCATGAGCAAAGAGGAAAAACAACAAAAACAAACGTAACTTATCTATCAGTTGCGGCCTGAACAAGTTTTCTGTTGCTTTGTTGATGTAAAATCAATGGGGTTGATTTCCCTGAAAACAGAGCATCAAAATCATCTTTATTAAATTGTAAGAACGCAACCAAATTTATTATGAATGGCTCTTTGACTTTAATGGAAAATTTGTTTATTTTGTCTATTTTAAGACAAAAAAATACTCCAGGCTTTTTCCCCCCTGTAACTGGGATCGTAATGAATACCATAGAGGGTTAAAGGGCCAATATGTGAAATGTTTGTCGACTTGCCCCCCTTTCCAGCTAAGAGGAGTGAAACTGTAAAAATGCAAACTCATGCTTTGGCTTCTTTTTTTCTTGCTCGGCTTTCTCTTTTGGGCGACATTCGTTAAATCTGCTTAAATGCATGCTCTGCAAATTGTTCTGTGAAAAGCGCTGACTCTTAAAGGGAGGCTACATCAAAGGCTAAACTGTTTTGAGAGTTTGCGATCTGATTCCTTTCTCAGTGTTTGCACCTTTGTCTAACGAAGCTGGCAACTACCTTTTTACAAAGCGGTTTCTTTCTCTCTCTTTTTTAAACTTTTTTACAGAAAAATAGATCCATCAAAAAAGTAAAGTAACTCTTCAAGAGAGGCCATCATAGACATAAATGCTGTCTCAATCACTTTCTAAGTAAACATGCTGAAAGATTGTTAGCTTTTTTTTTTGTCATTCCCCTCCCTCCCCCGTCTGCTTCCTCGCACCAATTCCTCATTGAGAAAAATGGTTAAACTTAAGGCAATCTTTTTCCTGAACAATCCTGAAAACAGGCGGACCCTCTCCAAGGCACTCCTCTCACTCGTCAACCTTCAACAGCAGGCTGCTCCAGCGAGGCAACGGGCTCGGCCGTCGAATCTTTGCGAAAGCCTCCCACGAACGACGGCGAAACAGGAATCCACAGTGAGCGCGGCAGGTAAAAAAAAACAAACAACGTCCTCCCAGATGCCGCGCCGTCCCCCGTTTAGTGGGTAATAAAGTCAAGAGAAGAGAAAAAAATAACCCCACCCCACCCCGAGCTGCTATAGGACAGCTGAGAACGTCCGCTGTCCCTGGTTTTCTCGACTGCAAGGGGTCAGAGAGGGCAGCCGCGTAAAGCACCGGATGTATCAGCACACCTTCCTTTCTGTGACGAGATCCGATCCCGTCCCAGCTCCAAACGGACCCGCCGGCTGCCGCCGTCGCACAGTCAGCCACTGTGGGCCGACGTCAAGGTGTGAAGACTGACAGAAAAACAATGAATGTCTCCGAGAGAGTGCTGCGAAACAACACTGTGAGGTTGTGTTCTTTTTTTTTTTACCCCTAGTTCAGTCCTCTGTCTTCTGATTGGCTCCCTACGCTGAGGCTGAGCCCGCCCGCCCCTCTCCCTCGTATTAGACCAAGGGATCGCCAATCAAGGTGACTGACGTGGTGAGTGGGGTCAGGGGGGGACTAAATGAAGGGGTCAGTCGAGGCTCTTCTCCGGAGAGGTCAATGGCAACACTGCGACGCCCTCACGCCTGCCTCAGTTACAGCGGAGCCTCCTCCTCCATGGGCTCCTCCTCCGCCCTGCTGGGAAAAGACAACACTGGTGAAGTCAGCAGCTGCGTTCATCCACAGATGATATCATGCTTTTCATCGACTTCGTATACCAGGTTCTGCTTAAGTGATTTGCCTAATTCAGTCCGTCTGAAGTCATCTTACAAATGACTGCGGGAGTTTTGTCCGCTAAGCTCTCTCAGGAGACCTTTAGTGATCTGTGAACTTTACCTTTGATCCATGGCGTTGGTGTTGGCCACGGACAGAGACGCCATGGCGGTGACGGCTTCGGCCTCCTCCGAGTCACCTCGCTTGGCCTCCAGCAGAGAGAGCCCGAGCCGCGATGAGTAGCGATGCACAGAGCGCCAGTACTTACCTGAGAGCAAAGAGGAGAGCAGGATAAAGAAAAGAAACAAACAGAAAAAGAGGAAAGAAATTAGCCAGAGTGGAGGGAAGGTGTCCCATGCTGACAGTTTGATTAAAGAGGTATGCAAGTTTCTTTCACATGTTTGCAATCTTCTCCTATTGACACGCTTAAAATATTTACTGGGTCTCTATTAATTTTCATTTCATATTTCATACATTTCCAGACTCTGTCTCAGTCTGTTTTTAGTTACATTTAAAGAAAATTATAAATCTAATGCAGATACCAGGGCTGCAGGATGGATGGATAAACGATGGATAGATGAAAGATGAATGATAAAACAGATGGAAGGATGGATGGATGAAGGATGGATGGATCATAAAACAGATGGATGAAGGATGGATGGATGAAGGATGGATGGTACAACAGAAGGATGTAGGTTGGATGATAAAACAGATGGATGAAGGATGGATGGATGGATGATAAAACAGTTGGATGGATGGATGAAGGATGGATGGATGGATGATAAAACAGTTGGATGGATGGATGGAGGATGATAAAACAGTTGGATGGATGGATGGATGGATGGATGGAGGAAGGATGATAAAACAGTTGGATGGATGGATGGATGAAGGATGATAAAACAGTTGGATGGATGGATGGATGGATGAAGGATGGATGATACAAAAGATGGATGAAGGATGGATGACAGATGGATGATAAAACAGTTGGATGGATGGATGGATGGATGAAGGATGATAAAACAGTTGGATGGATGGATGGATGAAGGATGATAAAAAAGTTGGCTGGATGGATGGATGAAGGATGATAAAACAGTTGGCTGGATGGATGGATGAAGGATGATAAAAAAGTTGGATGGATGAAGGATGGATGATACAACAGATGGATGAAGGATGGATGGATGAAGGATGATAAAACAGTTGGATGGATGGATGGATGATAAAACAGTTGGATGGATGGATGGATGAAGGATGATAAAACAGTTGGCTGGATGGATGGATGAAGGATGATAAAACAGTTGGATGGATGAAGGATGATAAAAAAGTTGGATGGATGAAGGATGGATGATACAACAGATGGATGAAGGATGGATGATAGATGGATGATAAAACAGTTGGATGGATGGATGAAGGATGATAAAACAGTTGGATGGATGGATGGATGAAGGATGGATGAAAGATGGATGACAGATGGATGATAAAACAGTTGGATGGATGGATGAAGGATGATAAAACAGTTGGATGGATGGATGGATGAAGGATGATAAAACGGTTGGATGGATGGATGGATGAAGGATGATAAAACAGTTGGATGGATGGATGGATGAAGGATGATAAAACAGTTGGATGGATGGATGGATGGATGGATGAAGGATGGATGAAAGATGGATGACAGATGGATGATAAAACCGTTGGATGGATGGATGGATGAAGGATGATAAAACAGTTGGATGGATGGATGGATGGATGAAGGATAATAAAACAGTTGGATGGATGGATGATACAACAGATGGATGAAGGATGGATGACAGATGGATGATAAAACAGTTGGATGGATGACAGATGGATGAAGGATGATAAAACAGTTGGATGGATGGATGGATGGATGGATGAAGGATGATAAAACAGTTGGATGGATGGATGGATGAAGGATGATAAAACAGTTGGATGGATGGATGGATGGATGAAGGATGATAAAACAGTTGGATGGATGGATGGATGGATGAAGGATGATAAAACAGTTGGATGGATGGATGGATGAAGGATGATAAAACAGTTGGATGGATGGATGGATGAAGGATAATAAAACAGTTGGATGGATGGATGGATGATACAACAGATGGATGAAGGATGGATGACAGATGGATGATAAAACAGTTGGATGGATGGATGGATGAAGGATGATAAAACAGTTGGATGGATGGATGGATGGATGAAGGATAATAAAACAGTTGGATGGATGGATGGATGATACAAAAGATGGATGAAGGATGGATGACAGATGGATGATAAAACAGTTGGATGGATGGATGACAGATGGATGAAGGATGATAAAACAGTTGGATGGATGACAGATGGATGAAGGATGATAAAACAGTTGGATGGATGGATGGATGAAGGATGATAAAACAGTTGGATGGATGGATGGATGGATGGATGATTTTTTCCACTATGATCTGAACCACTTCCATATCTGCAGTTCCTAATTTTCTACACAGTGTGAGAACTCTGTCCACCAGCAGCAAAGAACTATCTTTGTCCCCCTCCGTGCCATCTGTGAGAGTTTATGTGACGGAGGCCCGACTCACTGTGAGTCTCTATAACCTTCTCCAGAGAGCGAACAGCGTTGGGGTTGGGCTTCTGCTCCAGGACGGCCTTTGGAAGCGGATCCAGCTGCATGTGACAAAAACACACAGAACATGTAAACATGAGCTGCCTTCTTCTGACATAGTTTCCACCAGAGGTCAGACTGGAAGGGAAAAGCACGAGGGAAAAGAGGGCTACGTCCATTCCCAACAAACTCACACTATTCTGTTCATTCCTGAAACAACTAAATCAAGATTTTACCTAAACATTTAAGATATGAATGATCTATTTAGAAATCAAATACTCCCTTTCCAGTTTAGAAGGAATATATATATATATATATATATATATATATATATATATATATATATATATATATATATATATATATATATATATATTTTAATGTAATACGACAATCAGAATCAAAATCAAACATCCTGCGTCATGCTAAATCTTTCTGAGGGTGAACTTCTCACCTCCTGGCCGAGTAGGGCGGCCACGCAGGCCTCAGAGGCGTCACAGATAGCGGTGAGGTCGTGACCTCCCTCCAACGCCAGGACCACCCGGCCTCCGGTGAGGGTCATCAGCTGTCTGGTCAGATACCCAAAACCTAAGCGGACAGAACCCATTAGTTAAATATGTTCATATTTCCAAGACACCTGACTGGATGTAGCTTTAGGTCCACAACAGCTGCAGGTTATCCTGCTGCTGGTCGAGGAAAGAAAGCGCTCGGTTAATCTTTCGCTCACATTTGGACGTCAGGGTGTAGCCGCCCAGCGGCGGGGGGTGTCCCTCCACGGCGTCGAAGCCAGAGGAGACCAGGACGATGTCCGGAGCGAACTCGTCGGCTATCGGCATCACCACGGACCTGCGAGCAGGAGGGCGGGGCCAAGATTATCAGGCTGAACATTCTTCAGCGTCAACAATCGAAACAGAAAGCAGTTAAGGAGTATTGATTGAGGAGTAACTTTCGGTTTGGGTTCCCTCTTTGAACTTACTGGAATACATCTTTAAGATAAAGAAAAGAAGCCATTGCATAAAAATGAATCGAATCTTTCGCCGAGAGCTTGTTTACGTTACCTGAAGGCAGCCAGGTACTCTGCATCTCCCATGGGGGGGTCCAGGCCTCCAGTGAAGGCCACGTTGACGTTAAACCCCACCCCAGGGCCGCTACCCACCTGAACACAGGAGCCAACAAAAACTGTAACAACCACCATTATTTTAGTGTCAGATTTATCCGTGTGGACTGGGATGACCTTTGGAGGAAGATGTATTTTGTGTCTGGTGAATCATTTCTGTGTTGACCGATTAAGGACCTATTTTCAGTTTTCTGCTACAAGCCGACAAACTCTTATTCAGTCGGTTCTGGTATTTCCGAGGGTTTATGATGCTACGAACCTCTAAAACAGATACCAGGCCCTTCGGAAGGGAAACAGGCCCGCAGCATCACAGACCCTCCACTGTGCTTATCAATCGCCGTGAGGTATTTTACCAGAAAATTCACCAAAAGATGCTGAGCATTAATGTCACGTTTCCTATGTTTACATCTGTGATGGTAGGAAAGACAGGGCCTGTCCTGGTTGCTATGGAAACTCTAGCTACCTAGCATCCCCTCATAAACATAGGTCATTGCCCTCCGGCCCTCCACTTGTCGCAGTTCCAGTTGGTTAAAATGTTTCATTATAGCTCTGGCTGTAGATATGGTCAAGTTTAGGTGAGAAGCTACTTCCTGGGAGACATTTGTGAAGATCAGAGTAAATCTGTGTTGCTTGAATGCAATATTTTACTGTTTTTCCCATTTTGAAGAGAGGCAGAAATAAAATTGGCTCATTCAGATTATATTTATTCCCCTGGGAAACAGAGGTGGGTAGAGTAGCCAAGAGTTGTACTCAAGTAAAAGCAACACTACTTCAACATATTTTTACTCAAGAGTAAAAAAGTATTTGGTAAAAAGGCTAATCGAGTATTGAGTACTTGTTTTGAGTTCATGACGGATAATTTAATATTTTAAAAGGATGTAATTGGACCTAAATATAGTTATGTGCTAATTCTACAGATTTAAATAAATAGAAATACATGACACAATAGTAAAATAACAAATTTGACAAGAAGAAACCCAAATTTTTTCAAGGTAAAACTGATGAAACCAATACTTACTGTCGGTAATGTATATATGTTAGACCAGGGTAAGGTACCTAAATGTAAATGTAACTATTGCTTTTTCCTTATTTTTTCAAAATCCTTCAGTGTGATATTGCAATATAGGCCTGTTACACATTTTCACAAAGGTTCCCAGGTAAATGTTGGTTTTCATTCATGTTTTTTCACATAAAAAATTATTTATCACCACAATTGTAAGCTTGATCAATGCATGTAGATATGTTTAATTTACAAATGAAGATTTGGGAAAAAGTATAAATGATTAATTAATAAATGGTACAGAATAAAACTTGGCTTGAAATGGCGAATTAAAAATAAACAAGATTTTCCGTTTTAAATTCCTATAAAATCATTTTGATTGACATATTTGAGCATTCTAGCTAAATCTAAATGACAGATGCACTCTAATACAACCTTATAATCAGTATCTGTCAGGGATTTGTTTAAAATGTTACCTAAAAATAAATTGAGTTAGTCTTTTCAATTTTGTGATTTTGAGTGAAATAAAGGAAGAATATGTTGATTAAAAAAAGGAGGACTGATTAATCTCCAGTGGAAAGCACGGTAGAGGATCTATGATGTTGTGGAGGGATAATGAACTCTGAAAACACCAACTTCTAGTAATTAAAGTTAAAATTACTGTTTTATATGTTACTGGAAAAGGTCAGAATACTGACCTCATCAGGTGCTCCACTTCCTGGGAAAAAGTTGCCGTCGTCATAGCGATGGACTGACATGTAAAGGACGTTAGGGTCGTCGTAGAAGGCCTGCTGGGTGCCGTTACCATGGTGAACATCCTGAGGTAGGAGAGTGAAAGTGAGCTTGTTAAGAACTAAGCTGGGAGAGCTAAGTGAAACTAAAGACCATAGGTGCTGAGGAGGCTGACCCAGTCCACGATGAGGATCTTATTGACGCCGAGTCTCTGCTGCAGCAGTTTGGCTGCGATTGCCACAGAGTTGAAGTAGCAGAAGCCCCTGAAACATCAGCAGAGACGGGATCTGTTAGAAATCCACACTTTCCTGCTCCATTTCCATGCTTATACAATAACACTTCACAGAAAAGGATGTGAAAATAAATACTTTAGACTTTATGTGCAAATAAACTCAATGGTTAATGTCATCCCGCTCCAGGACTGCTGCTTGTATACACAAGTTTAAATAAGTGCCTCCGAGTGCGTGTGGTGACGGCTGTGGCCTTACATGGGAGTGCTTTCCTCTGCGTGGTGTCCGGGGGGGCGGACCACTGCAAAACCATTCTGGGAAGACACGCAAAAAAGGGGGAGGGGGTCTGTTAACCACGGCATCAGTCGACACTTACACTGTTTAGAGATGATCAATAAACCTTTTCACAAAGCCTTGCAGAAGAATTCATGCCGCTCTGACTTTTCCACATGGTCAACCTCCAGCCATCAAATTCTGTATATTTTTATGGGCTTTTATGTGGCAGATAAAAGGTTTTAAAACCTTTTTACATATAAAAATCTGAAAAGTGTGGCATGCATTTGTAGTCTGCCCTTTTTACTCTGTTACCACTCAATAAAAGTCCAGGGCGGCAATTAAAAAAGAACCAAAATGAAGTTTTTTGGACCTGTGTCTGCGGACGTAACTGCATCCCTATAGTAAAGCATGGTGGTGGCAGCCTCATGATTTGGGGGGGGGGGTTGTTTGTCCTGCAGGTGTAGTTGATGGAGCTAAATGAAGAACAATCCAGAAACCTGTTAAAGGCTGCAACTAGTTCTGGAATGGTTTGGATCAAAACATCTGTTTGAACGGCCTACTCAAAGTCCAGACATTAAATCCAATTGAGGATCTGTGGCTCTGAACTTTTGCATAGCAGAATAGAGTGAGGCTTTCAGCTTTTTTCAGATTTTCATTTGTAAAAAATAAGCGATACTTTCTAACACGCCAACATAAAATCCCAATGAAATACATTGCACCGAGCATGCACTGGACTGCAGACTGACTGGTGAGACAAGGTAGTGGCACCCTCATGCTGTGGGGAGGCCTTTCCTCAGCCGGTCATGGTGTTTGACCTTTACCTTCAGCTCCCCAGTTGCCACCTTGAAAACAAGCTCCACAACCGAACCGACGGCGAGCCGCGCCGCACTGGAGGAGTGGACCTCATTCCAAATGGTGTCGCTGTCCACCTGAAACACCCACAACAGCAAGTCAGACATGACCGGAACAACCGTGAGGGAAACGGATGATGCTTTAGGGAAACACGCAGTGTGACTGACCCCCACTCCTCCACACGGCAGTCGTACAAACATGGGCGTTATGGAACCTGTTGATCGGGGGAGGGGGAAACGCTGAGTTAGAAAGAAAACATCTGCAGCTCTGCCGCTCATTGTAAAAATGCACGAGGCTTACAGTCAAGTTTCTGCCGGAGCGGGTTGGTTCCATAAAGCAGGACGTGGGCTTCAGAGTGGACCGTCTGCAGCTCCTCCAGAGTCGCCTTCCTCCCACGGATGCACTAAAATAAACGTACAATCATGTGAATCCAGCTCTAATACACAAACACTTGGTCTGACGATGGCGTGGAGTCGGATGTGAGGCTCACTTCACACTGGGCTCTGAGTCCGGTCTCCTGCAGCCGGGACCAGATGCTCTGGATGCGCCCGGCGTGCTCTGGATGGCTGTTGGTGTTTCCACACATGCACTGGTGCTTCTGCATCAGAGAGTCATACACCAGGCCTGAGGAAGACACGCAACATATTTATTCAAGAGCCTTCATGAAATCTCCCACCCTTAAATTCTCCACGCAGTTCGAGAAAAGTGGGCCAAATTGAAAATGACTCCGACTCCTATGCATGCAGTGCAATTGTGACAACATGATGCAAACAAATGCGTGCAGCACACTGCGTTCACTGCCAACCTCTGCAGCACCTCAAGGTGGTTTAAGATGTGATCTGCCGACCGACCTGTGGTGAAGCGAGGCTTGACAGGAGGGTCCTGCGCAGGGACGCTGATTGAGAAGGAGGAAGCCGAGGCCGGAGAGGACTGGGCCCTGGAGAGGGGCCTGTGTCCGGGGAAGGAGATGGACATGCCGGCGGCCTCCATGGAGGCCTGATAGTTCCTCAGCTGGTGGATCCGCTGCTGCTCCAACAACAGAGCCTGCTGCTCATGTGGGAAAGTGAAAGAAAAAAAAAAAAAGGGAACCAAAGGGTTTTAGTCAGATGTTGCTAAAAAGGTTTTACTGTAATTACAACAAGCCGCCAACAGATGGCAGTCAAAACAAATGATGTAGTGACACGGAGGATTTACTGCGTGTCGATTCTCCATCCTCTACCTGTCGGAACAGCAGCTCCTGCTCCGCCTGCCGCTCCCGGTGCTGCTGCAGCGCCTCCTCCTGCAGCTCCTGCGGGTCTGGGGGCTCCTGCTTGATGGTGACCCCCGGCGGCAGAACCTCGGCGTCCTGATGTTCCCTCAGCTCCTCCTCCGTCTCCTCCGGGTGGCTCTGGTGCTGCCGCCCCACGGGCGACTCGCCGGGCTTCCCCATCATCTGCCGCACGTAAAAAAAAAAAAAAGTAAAAAGATGCGAAATCTGTTTCCTAATCCAACAAATCCCATCCAGCGCGGATTGAATTCCAGATGAATCACTGCCTTTCTCCGAAGCATTCTGCGTTTAACGAGCTTAATTTGGATTACTCAGTCGGTTTGGTGCCTCGCTCCTCTCAAACCTCCCTGTTTCTAACGGAATGTGAGTGGCCTCGCTGACTGTGCGCCAGGGCGAAATGTGTCCCGCTGATCAGAGACATTCCACACTCCCCGTAGCACCGCTTGTCATCCACTCAGTCCCAGCCCCCGCTGTTAACCCGCCGCCACTTCACCCGGCCATCGATACGCTTTCCACCGACACGGACCATTCGGGGCGCTCCAGAGCTCTCGCCCTCGTGGGGCCCTGGCTGTTTATGATGCGGAGACATGCAGGGAGGACGAGTGTTTGTGGGAAGTCTGGAGCGTGGGCTACAGGTGTGTGTGAATGTGTGTGTTCCCAGGGCTACGAGCCTCTCAGGTCCCCTGGCTCCATGCCGAGGGACAGCATTGACGTCAGAGCATTAATTCCCCCAGCGTTCCTCCTCTGGGCTTCTGTTTTAGTCTTCTTTGCATCCAAACACACCCCCTCCCCACTGAGGCCCTCTGCTCCACTCACTCACAAACCTTCTGCTTTGTCTGCTTCAAACCGAGGTCCAGTCCTCAGCAAACCTTTTCTTCTCCTTTCAACTCCGTTTCCTGTCTTTTAAATAGATATTTTTTTTACTTTTTAGAGATTTTCTCAAATCTCTTAACCATTTATTTTAACTTTCCTGAGTTTACAATGTCTTAAAGATGCACTCTTTCTCCTTGACTTTTTTACTAATAAAGATCTAATCAACGCTAATAAATACCAGCTGATGTTCTTCCGGGGTCGGTGTGAACATCAATTTTCAAGTCCTGCCAAATATTCTCAATTACAATTAGATCTGTACTTTGACTAGGCCGTTCAAACATATGAATATGCTTTGATCTACACCATTTTGTCATTGCTCTGACTGTTTAGGGTAGACGTTCCGTTTCAGGTCTGCTGCAGCCTCCTACCAGTTTTGTTCTGTACGCATCAAGGGAAGCCTCCACACAGCATGATGCTGCCACCACCATGCTTCCCCATGGGGATGGTGCATTCAGGATGGTGTGTATGAGGGACAACATGTTTATCTTCAAATGTTCATCTCTGCAGCTCCTCCAAAGTCGCCACGCACCTCTTGGCTGCTTCTCTGATTAATGCTCTACTTGCCTCCGCTTCAAAAATCTCCTCCACCGTCTCCCTGACCTGTCCTGCTGTCTTCCATGGTCCTCGTGATGCTGTTTGTTCACTCCAACAAACCTCTGAGGTCTCCACTTAACAGCTGCATTTGTACCTACATCTAAAATACGAGTGACATTGACAATCTTCAGTTTGCAAATGCACACAGGGACAAAGACCTTCTGTCCTTTGGTCAGATTAAACTAAAGTGGAACCGTTTGGACATAATGACAATCGTAACACCATCCTAACTTGAAGTAATGGGGTGGCAGGATCATGCTGTGAGGCCGTTTTGCTGCAGGAGGGACTGGTGCACTTGACAAAATAGATGGCATCATGAGGAAAGAACATCATGTGGAAATATTGACGCAAGAAATAAGGCAGGAAATTGAAGCTTGGACACAAATTAGACAAAAGGTCGGGATGAATGGGCCTAAATTCCAGCAAACTATTGTGAGAAGCTTGTGGAAGGAGACCCAAAACATTTGATTCGATCGAGTCTAAATTATACCTTTACTTTTTTACTTTCTATTGCACAACTACATATGCAAATTCTGTAAATATTCACTGTTTTTTTAAATTATCCTACTCAGTTGCACATTCTAATCGGAGTATGCCACTTTATTTTTAATAACTGCACAGTCCTTTGGTTTTTGTAATTGTGTCCTTAATGTAGACATATAATTCTTTATTCTGTTTTTTTGTACTTTTTCTACCATTCTTGTGTGATCGTGAATGCTTCTGTTATCTCTCACTTTCCTGCTGTTACAGCCAAATTTCCCCTTTGTGGGACAACAAAGGATTATTCTATTCTATTCTACCAAATAACTGAGTAAATATTGCACAAAGTTAAATTATGTCTTTCATTATTCTGGTATTTTACAAATAGAAATAATTTTGGTAATCCCAAATGACCGAAAAGAGGAAATATTTAATATTTATTTTAAAAGTATGTGTAAATATCTGGTTTCAGCTGTATAGAGAGATGTATAACCTTCTTAAATTAACCGTATCAATTTAATTTGGAGATTATTAAATAAAGACAAATCCACATTTTTGTCCGTAACAACAGTGAAATGTGGAGGTAGAAATAAGCGCACGTGTCCTTGGAGTGCCATTGGCTTCTTGCAGAGGTGTTTGTGTAAAAAGTTGCCAGCGGAGAGCTCGGAAACACATGCGAAAGAGGGAGACGGAGGTGGAGGAGAGGAAATCCCCTCGTTTCATCCACCCACCTCTCCTCCGGCGAATCCTCCGCTCCAATAGGTAAAGCCATCAGAAGCGACGAGCTCCTCACTTCCCCCCCTGCCCATATAAGGCGCGGGCTTCCGCTCTGTTGCCATGGCAGCAAACAGTTAGCTCGCACCGACCAGAGTCACAGAAACGTGGATGCAAGCGTTTGCAGATATAAACACACGGATATGCAGGAGCGAGCGGGTTCTGCTATACATGTCGACCCATACCTGCTTCCGCCCACTCACAAACAGAAATACTACAGAGAGGGAGAGAAGGCCGCGGTGGGGTGGACGACTTCACACACATCCACGGATAACGCCTTATTGGCTGAGCTGCTGGCTGCTGCCCACACAAACTACAACACTACAGCTCCCGAGCTGAGCCCTCTGGAGCTCACAGCCCTGATAATTATCTGTTTATTTCACTGCGATGTCACATCCATGGGCCTTCACCGTGTAGTACGCCTGATCAGAGCATCTTCAACCCATTCAAGGAAGATGCTCTCCCCATTTCCTACCCCACTTTGAATGTGTTTTATTCATACTTTCAAGATTCACAGAAAGCAGAAAGAATGGGGAATTAGTGCCTCCAGCTGTTACCTTGTTGAGGTGGAGCTGCTGCTGCTGGAACTGCTGCTTGTGCTTCTCCAGGAACTGCTGGTGCTGCTGCTGGACCACCAGCTGCTGCAGGGCCAGGGCCTGAGCGTGAGCCTGGGCGGCGGTCCCCTGGGGCAGCGGAGCGGACTGGGTCCTCCCCAGGGGCCGGTGCTGCCTCTGCAGCTTGGCCATGGAGGCTGATGACATAGACATGCCGCTTACGCCTGGGGACACACAAACAGAAGAGATGGATTAGATGAACCGCATAGCTGCAGAACAATCTGGGTGATGTACGTCCTGATGTGACCTTTCTGCCGCGAGATGGTGAACTACTAACACTGAAAGACTGCAGCTTTTATCAGCCCGTTATTTAAGAAAAATGTGGTTTGTTGTTTCTGGGATTATATCCGGAAGGAAGGAAGGAAGGAAGGAAGGAAGGAAGGAAGGAAGGAAGGAAGGAAGGAAGGAAGGAAGGAAGGAAGGAAGGAAGGAAGGAAGGAAGGAAGGAAGGAAGGAAGGAAAGTACACAAGGGAGGGTGGTAGGGCATCAAAAAGCAAGGGTAGAAGGAAGAAAGGAAGGTAGGAAGGAAGGAAGGATATGATGAGAAAAGGAAGACAGGGAGGAAGAACACAAGGGAAGTAGGAAAGAAAGGACACAAGGGAGGATAGTAGGGGACAAAAAACAAACCAAGGAAGGCAGGAAGGAAGGAAGGAAGGCAGGAAGGAAGGAAAGCAGGAAGGAAGGAAGGAATGCAGGAAGGAAGGAAGGAAAGCAGGAAGGCAGGAAGGAAAGCAGGAAGGAAGGAAGGAAAGCAGGAAGGAAGGAAAGTACACAAGGGAGGGTGGTAGGGCATCAAAAAGCAAGAATAGAAGGAAGAAAGGAAGGTAGGAAGGAAGGAAGGATATGATGAGAAAAGGAAGACAGGGAGGAAGAACACAAGGGAAGTAGGAAAGAAAGGACACAAGGGAGGATAGTAGGGGACCAAAAACAAACCAAGGAAGGCAGGAAGGAAGGAAGGAAGGCAGGAAGGAAGGAAAGCAGGAAGGAAGGAAGGAATGCACGAAGGAAGGAAGGAAAGCAGGAAGGCAGGAAAGAAAGCAGGAAGGAAGGAAGGAAAGCAGGAAGGAAGGAAAGTACACAAGGGAGGGTGGTAGGGCATCAAAAAGCAAGAATAGAAGGAAGAAAGGAAGGTAGGAAGGAAGGAAGGATATGATGAGAAAAGGAAGACAGGGAGGAAGAACACAAGGGAAGTAGGAAAGAAAGGACACAAGGGAGGATAGTAGGGGACCAAAAACAAACCAAGGAAGGCAGGAAGGAAGGAAGGAAGGCAGGAAGGAAGGAAAGCAGGAAGGAAGGAAGGAATGCAGGAAGGAAAGCAGGAAGGCAGGAAGGAAAGCAGGAAGGAAGGAAGGAAAGCAGGAAGGAAGGAAAGTACACAAGGGAGGGTGGTAGGGCATCAAAAAGCAAGAATAGAAGGAAGAAAGGAAGGTAGGAAGGAAGGAAGGATATGATGAGAAAAGGAAGACAGGGAGGAAGAACACAAGGGAAGTAGGAAAGAAAGGACACAAGGGAGGATAGTAGGGGACCAAAAACAAACCAAGGAAGGCAGGAAGGAAGGAAGGAAGGCAGGAAGGAAGGAAAGCAGGAAGGAAGGAAGGAATGCAGGAAGGCAGGAAGGAAAGCAGGAAGGAAGGAAGGAAAGCAGGAAGGAAGGAAAGTACACAAGGGAGGGTGGTAGGGCATCAAAAAGCAAGAATAGAAGGAAGAAAGGAAGGTAGGAAGGAAGGAAGGATATGATGAGAAAAGGAAGACAGGGAGGAAGAACACAAGGGAAGTAGGAAAGAAAGGACACAAGGGAGGATAGTAGGGGACCAAAAACAAACCAAGGAAGGAAGGAAGGAAGGAAGGAAGGAAGGAAGGAAGGAAGGAAGGAAGGAAGGAAGATAAGTCACGAGGACAGACACTGGAAGGAGATAAGAAGCAGGGAAGAAAGGACACAAAGGAAAAATGGAAGGACATGAAAAATGAAGCTAGGACACAAGGAAGGGAGGAAAGAAAAGAAACGATAATCAGAAGGAAGTAAGGGAGGTAGGATACAGGGAAGTAAGAATAGAGGGAAGGAATTGCACAAATGGTCTGAAGATGATAAAGCTGTGTGAAAGAGTCGACTCAGGGGGGATGAATCATTTCATTTAGGGGTATCACAGTAAAGGTGTCTGAATACCCCAGTCTTTGATTTTTGCTTGCACTAAATGCACTTAAACAGACGTTCTCCCACTTTGTTGAAAGTGTCCGCTGTTGTTGAACCTGAGATTAGCTAGCAGATTTATCCGTGAACCCGAACCAACAGAACCATCTGTGCTGCCAGACTGCGGCTCCAACATTGTGATCATCCAAGCCGAAGCGCCGTCTTCACGACTGTTTGTGGCGCGGCACTGCGGCGAGGAAGGTGCGAGCACGACCCTTAATCGAGGCTGTTAAATGATGTGAGAAGTTTGACTACTGTGCAGAATGTCCGCTGCCGCATTACCAGGTTGCATAAAGCCTGCTGATGCACAGCTGCCGCGCTGCAGAGATGGGAAAAACAAGAAACGACAACGTTTTTCATGACTTTCTGTCGTCGGATCTGTATTTCTCACATCTGGGGCTCTTAAAAGTCCCTCTCAGCTCGTGTCCAGTGCGTGGGCCCCTGCACGTTCCGCCCAATGCGTGGCTTTTTTTTTTTTACGCGCACAAAGCACTCCTGCGTGCGTCTGTATGTGCGTCAGAGCTCTTTCAACGCTAATGCCTGCCTGAAAATAGAAGCTATGTTTTTTTGTCTGTGAATGAGCTGATGGGAAAAGGGCACACAATGCACCCATGTCACACTCTCATAGCATACGCTGACATATGAAAGGAGCTCATTAGTTTGAGAAAATGAATGGACGTCTGTCAGCGAGAGGGGGTTACAGAGCAGCGCACATCCCCTCGGAGTGCTAAAACGCCTCTCTCTTTTTTTTCTTTTTTTTAATGGCTCGCTGCTGCATTCACTCATTCCTGCATATTTTAATTAATTAACATCAATTTTCCAGATTTCAATTTCAATTTTTTGTCTAATTAATTAAACTATTCTGGATATTTGAATGCAAAACTTTCCCCAGTTTGGTTTTTATAATCTGTATCTTAAATCACAAGACAAGACGATATTCGAGCTGACTTCCAGCTCTGCAGCGCACTAAAGGGCTATTTCACTCATTTTCTTAAAAGCACTGCTGTATGGCAGCAACACCAGATCCAGCTGAAGGACCACAAGTCCAGCTTAAAACTTTAGTTGGGCGGATTTTATAAAGCCTTCAAGTTGTGGTGTAGAAAATCAAAAATAGAGAATGTCATTTAGATAGAAATACATGTAAAAAACAAACAAATTTATTAGATTTCCTACACATATTTCCAAAGTTCCCGTCATCAATAAAATATATTCTATTGAAGTTTGCTGTGAATTTGTGACAAATATTTCAAGAGGATTTGTAGGATGTAAGAAAACACTAGGAAGGAAGAAATAAAGAGAAAGGAAGTTAGGAGACAAGGAATAAAGGGATAGAACGGAAGAAGACAAGTAAAGTAAGATGGGATGACTTAAGGAAGGAAGGAAGGAAGGAAGGAAGGAAGGAAGGAAGGAAGGAAGGAAGGAAGGAAGGAAGGAAGGAAGGAAGGAAGGAAGGAAGGAAGGAAGGAAGGAAGGAAGGAAGGAAGGAAGGAAGGAAGGGATGGGCGGATACAGTTAAGGAAGGAAGAAGAAGAGGTATTTAGGAAGGGTAGATATTATTTTTAGGGAACAGGAGAGATATAAAAGGTCTGAAAATACAAATATTTTTCCAGACTTCAGACCTGGAAAATCCTGAAATCAAATTCTAGGCTTTTCCAGACAGCTCAGGAACACTGTTTTATGTTCCAGAGAAGAAAAAGGAATAAAGTCTGGACGGTCAACTTTACGACTACGCCTTGCCCTCACCTGTCACCAGCGGGCTTTGGGCCGGACTCTGCTCCATCAGAACCATGTGCTGCAGCAGGGGACTGTGAGCGCCGTGGCCCCCAGATCCTGCATCCCCAAGGTAGGGGCTCAGGTGGCCGCCAGACAGGAAGGGAGGGCTGAGGGAGAGGGCTGGCTGCAGGCCTCCGTCCTGCTGTGCTGAGGTGACCTGGAGGCAAAAACAGACGTTAAACTGCAAAATAAAAAAAACATTCATGAATTAGACAGGCGGCGAGCTGATTTCCTCCTTACGTTCGAGGCAGCGGTGGCGGTCGCTGTGGCGGGTAGCCCTAAAGTGATGTTGGGTAGGGACGGCGAAGTGTAGAGGGACAGCTGGTTGATGGAGCCCTGCTCAGCGCCGCCGCACAGCCTCTGGGCCAGAGACGCCTAGTGGACACATTTACATAATCTGCATCACGGATGTGGAGAAACATCCGGCGCGCAATGAAAAAAACAAAGACATTGAAGCGGATGTCCACACAAGGAAGAGAGACATTTACACCCTCTTGGTGCTATTACACTGTCACAGCCACAGGCCTCCTCCACACTGCCAGAGTGCCCCTAATGGCTTCCACAAATAGCATCCTGCCCGCTCCTCAAGCCTGTCTCCCCGTCTGGAGCCCCATCACCTCAAGATGCCTCGCTCAGAGCCTTTGGACATGCAACAGCCTGATATGTTCGGGAGCTAGAAACCAGCACTGTTCGACACAAATCTAACCGTACAGCCCAGTGTTTTTATCCACCAGCAGTGAAACATTGACGGTGAGAGACGACTTGCTGCGATGTACCTCCATGTTGTTGGAGACCGACACAGTGATGCCGTTCTCGTTGGGGATGTTGTTGGAGCTGTTGTTCGGGGAGCTCGGGCCTGAGCCGGGGGCGCTGCTACATGCAGAGTCTGATGAGACAGACGAAGAAGAGGAGGAGAAGAAGAAGAAAAATCAGCGGGAGTCTGAAACAAGGCGGCTTAAACGCCAGGCGCCTCGCCTACTCCTCTCACCCGCCATGTCGAGGGAGCGCTTCTTGGCTGTAGTGATGGGGCTGTCTCTGCGGCGGAGCAGGGGGCTGCTCCTGCGCTCGCTCACCTTCTGCTTCAGCCGGGAGCGCAGCTTCAGGTTGGGCTCTGAGGCTGCGGGGAGAAGGAAGGAGGCACGCCTGTTATAGAAAGTTTTTACACTAAATAATCTGCTGTTTTCATTTAGATACGCATGGCTGGAGTCAGAGTAAAAAGAAAGTGCACCCTCTTCCAAGTCTATGGTTTTACCTATACGGACATAACAAAAAATATTTAATTGTATTATTTAATTGTACTTTAGTTCATGTTGATTTTAAAATATTTTTAAAATATATTCAACGTGGATTTATTTCTACAGCTGGAAGGAATAAAAAAATGTAAAAACAAGGAAGGAAGGAATGGCAAAAAAGAATAAATGAAGAAAGGAAGCAAGTGTGGAAGAAGGACACAAGGAGGGATAGAGGGAAGGCCCCAAGGAAGGAAAGACAGAAGGAAGGAAGGACGAATTGAGTTTGGAAGGAAGGAGGAAGGTTTCAGGTACAGCTACAGGGAAGGGGATAAGAAGCAAGAAAGAAAGGAAACAAAAATGAAGAGAAAGGACACAAGGAAGGAAGGACCTTTCCAGACTGTGTAGAGCCGTGTCACCAAATGTGACCACCTCTGTGATAGCAGGAAATTTAGAAGTCTAAAGAAACTACAAAAACTACAAAAACCACAAAACAAAAAAAGGAAGATGTGTGGTATTGATCCACGGCACCAAATACAGCGTAACAACTATCAGGCACGGTGGTGGAGGAGTCATGATTTGCGCAGGATCATGACACCTTGCAGTCACTGAGTCGACTATGAACTCTTCTAGAGACAAACATGAAACTGGGTCATACAGGCAGTAGATACGGTGCTGCTGATTATTGGGCTGTTCGTCATTATTTACGTGTGGTTGGAATGTCTTCTGTATTTTACCACCCTTGGGGTTGGCTTGAAATAATCCCAGAACTTGATAAAGATCGGATAATTGGGCCTGTTGTATCTGATTCTTGGTGAAAACAAGGACAGAAAACTGGGAACATAAAGAAATCAAAACTTTTTCTGCCAACAGTTTTGCCCTCCCCCTTTCTCAGATCCCTAGTCTAGCTTCGAACAAACCAATCCGCGTGAGAAGGAGTCGCATTTTAACGCAACAACGGGCTCTACACACGTTTCTGTTATGGAGCACCTTCCACAAAGCTGCCCTGTTATTAAAACCTCTTTGCAAGACAAACTGTTACACGCTGCTGTTCATTTAGCCTACAATTCATCCCTCCCAATTAGATGCTTCTGAACAAGCCAAATTCATATTTTCCCAAAGATGAGCTAAAAAGCAATTAGATCCAATTTGGGAGCCGTGTCTGACTTGCCTACATGGCATTTTAGCCTTTTGTCTGGGCTGTCACAGACTTGTGAATGGAGACAGGGAGAAGGGAACGGCATGTCACCTTGGCCAGGCCTCCGGGCACTAATGCTCTGTTTATTTTATCCAGACGTTCATCAGCTTGGAATCTTTTCATTATTCATTATCTAATTTTTGGACATCAAACCCAAAACCCACATTCTGACAAAACAGGATTGATCTGCCACCGAAACCTTTTCTTGCTGTAAAGCTGAAGGAGGGGGGGACGCTCAGAAAGCTGCACCCCGTGCAGGAAAAATCTCCTTAGAGCAAACACTTGTAGATTAGGTCTCATTTTCAGTGTCAGGTAAAAAATAAACGTGATGAAAAGTGAAAAGTGTGAAACATGAAGTGCGAATGTGCGGCAGATAGGAAGCACCTTCCAGTTGGAGTCAAACCAATTAAAGTAGATAGAAGTCTGCTTGGGAAGCCAGTTTACTACAACTCTAGTGAAGGGGTGCAGCTCATGTTCATTGGATATTTAAACACGTCAATAATTGGTAAAAGTGTTTTCCAATTAATTTTAAATGGGATGAAATTATTTTGTCCATCACAAACCGGACCCACATAAGGAGACCAATTAACCCAACAGATATGTTTTTGGACTGTGGGAAGAAGCTGGAGTACCCGGAGCAGGGCTGTACGTTAACGTTTTTTAGCTTATACCACCAACACAAAATCTATTTTACAATCTCTAAAAACCAACTGTAAGTCATAATGCAATACATAGAATAAAAATTATCTTAATTGTCCCACACTGTGGAAATTCAAGCGTAATGGCAGCAAAATGACAGATTCACACAAAGATAAAAACATAAAAGATAAAAAACAGAATTGGGAATAACGGTGTACGGTAGGGGCAAAATTACAACACTAAAATACAGAGAAGTAATAAAAATGACAAACTCCGGATCAATGTGCAACTGAGCATGATCATTTAAAAATATTTACAAAATACACGACTATTTGTGCATTAAAGAACAGGCTGTTTAACAAATTGACAAATAAAAAACTGCAAACAACAGAGATGTGTAATAATCGACAACTCTGAGCCTTTTCTTTGTGAGGCTATCATTCAACAACAGTGTGTTCAGACAGAGGCTTCTTTAGTTTCACTGTAACACAGACTGCTACAGGAGGTCCTTCCTGCCCACAGCCATAAGCGTTTACAACAACTCCTTGAAGAAATTTGAATAGCATGAACAACATGACTTACTTTTCTTTTGAGATCAATGAAGCATTTTTTAAATGTAATTTAATTCAATAACGGCAGAAATGTTATATGAAATGAGACGACTGCAAATAACAGCAAGCAGTGATGGTTATAGTCTTACAGCTGATATAATAAATAATGTCACCAACTGCATGGCTGTTTCACCTCTTGCTGCTCAACTAGCTTCTTAGTGGGTTTTTCATTTTGAATCATGCGCACATAAACGTCTCACAATCCTTGTTGGAAGCGTCTGTATCGCCGTTAATTATGACCGAAATATAGTGGGCTTGTCTGATGCAGTATCTTCCACCAGACCGGATTTCATTTTCCCCACAGTGGTAATCATCTCCCGGTACCAGCACGCTCCAAATGTTGTTTTGAGATGAATGCGGTGGTGAAAATCCAGCTTCCGAACACCGTCGGATTCTCTAAGCATGCTTATGCCGTCTGACGGTGGACTGGCAACAAACACGCAGGGATTATGGGAATTGTTGTAAGATATAAGGCTAAATAAAATGACATAATAACACTTGGTTATCGCAATAGACTACAGCCACTATGTACCATTGCAACGTACCATCGCTTCATCTGTCGCGGTCGCATCTTCCTTACAGTTGAGAAAAAAAACATCCAGCTTGCCAAGCTGTCGCACTGGTGCTGCGTATGAAAAAAAGTTTATCACACAGTCTGTTTTTTTCATCGCCCTGTACAGCCCTGCCAGAGATAACCCACGAATGCACACTGAGAACATGCAAATCCCATGCTAACCCAGGACCTTTCTGCAGCAAGCCAACAGTGCTACAAACTAGGCATGGGCCGGTTACCGGTTTCAAGGTATACCGCAGTATGAAAAAGTCAAGGTTTCAAAACCACTACAATTTTCCGTCATACCGTCCCGGCGGTCTAAGCGTTTTTTTTGTTTGTTTTTTTAATGTGACGTCCCGTCAGGGAGAGATGGATCTCTCATGAAGCTACAGCGTAAAGCCCCCCCCCCCCCCCCCCCCCCCACCCCCGGCGTTTGTTGTGAAGCGCTGCAGGCTGTGTGATGACTGAATTTTTTCCACCGTCTCTAAGCTCTGAGTTTGGTGTATAATATGTGCATGGTATGAAAGTAAAGTATAAAGGTTGAGTCATTAAAAAAGCAAAAACCGATACCAATATTTTCATATATTACATTTTAATGCCAATATTATCGGACATCCCTACTAATTATTATTAGTTGCAGGTTTTTCTGTCCTATTGTCACAAATGTAAACGTGGAGCTTGCTAAACTACCATGACTGTATACTGGAACCTTGAAGTCTGGTCAGATGAGGCTGAGGTTGAGTTTTTCCACAAAGAACACTCCAGGTGGTTCGGTGAATACGTATAAAAGCACTTTGTGTTGCCATCAGCCATATTAAACGAACTGGACAACTGGAAGAGTAGCAGTAACAGTTTTCCGGCCGATTTAATAAATCTTGAACCTGACTTGTTAAAAACTCTGCAAAAGGAATCTTTGAATTACAGATTCCACCAAAGAGGGAGAGAGCCTCTCTGTGACTGAAGCTCTGCTGACCGGACCGGGAAGAAGAAAGCTGCTGAGCCGAGCAGAGAGGATAACCCGACGGCCGAGCTAGCGGTGGCTAGCTGTGGCCCCACTAGCCACACACCCACGAGGCCTTGCTGCTAGCTGCAACCACTGCTAGCCCAATCAGCTAACCACAGCTGCTTCCCTTTAACGCTGACTTCCCCCAGACAACGGATTCACCCTGCTACGGAAATCTAAGAATCGTCCAAGTAAGGTTGTGTCTGGCCAGAGATAGATTAGCTTAAGATAAACAATTTAAAGGTTGTTTTGATTGTCTATTTCACTGCGTTTTGCTACATTTGTAAGATTTCATTCTTCAGATTGCTTGGGTACGAACCAAGGGGTAAACTCCGCTAGCAAAATGTGAAGCCTAACCGGAAGTGACAAAAATTGTCATCCACTAGGGGCTGGCTCCAGAAAGGAGCAATTTCCCATCGACTCCCATGTTAAAAATGCCAATTTCACAGCAGAAATAAACGTGTTTACAGCCTGGCACAAAATACCATTTTAGGTTTAATAGGTCAGGTTTACCGTCATGACAACTCTGAAGGGGGTGACATTTTTATAACTTATCCATTAGGATGTAATTTAAGTGTGAAATTATGAATAATAAGTGGTGTGTCCTTTTTATTGACAGGTCTCAGTGCTAGTGCTGGTGGCTAGCGGCATCCCCCCCCCCCCCAAAATTAGATTAATCACTGCGACAACCGATCCATAAAATAGAATCAATTCTCCAAAGGTTAGTGATTTCTAAATCAGCAAAGGATTTAATGAAACATTACTTCCACCAAATAATGTTTTGTCTTCACTTCTGCTTTGCATTGTGAATTGGTTCTTTGAACACAAACCAAATTGTGCTAGTTAGTCTTAAACTAATCATAATTAATTTAAAACTAACCTATCTTTACTTTCAAAATCATCAATACAAGCCTTGGTTTTTAAGCATACGTATTGATACTGGACTAGGACATCATTATCCATTTACTGGTTATTGTTTCAAATTCTTGCATATTGGTACAGTTTTACAGTTTTTACTTTTGGTAGCTAGTATTATTATTCATTGTTCTTTTTACCTAGTAGTTAGTTGTGTAAGTTACTAGCTTAGTGAGATCGTTAATTAAAGTATTTTGACTGGAAAGTTGAATTCCTTTTGTTAATAAACTCTTGTGTTTTGGAAAGTCATTGATTGTTGTTACTACATATACATGTGTAGTAACTTGCTGTTCAAAGAACGCCACAAGCTTACCCCATCTATTGTTTTATTACCTCATCTTATCAGGCAGGTAGTCAAACATTAACTGAGACTGAACTATTTGGCTATTATTATTTCCTGGACAACCAGGATGTTACCCCTAGCTTGGTAATTTTGACATAAATTAGTCATTTTATTTCCCTGAGCAATCATTCATAGCCAAAACAAAGCTATTATTGCACGACAACTTCATGCCCACTGTTAAGTAGGGGGGAGGGTGTGTGATGCTATGGGTCAGCTTCTCTTACAAGCACACTGACTGATTCATCTATAAGTGAGGATGGAAACTTTACATGGGTAGTCGATGAACCCTTTCTGCTCGGTGTTAATGAGGTCTAGAACTGTTTCAATATGTCAATAATGAAGGCTCTTACTTCTAGAAAACATCTTAAATTAGACCAAACTCCTCATGTTAAAGTTTTCCTGGTCTGAACATGCAAAGATAGGTTAAAGGTTTTCAGGGAAAGATGTGTGACCATATCCCAACATTACCAACACTTCAAGCTTGTAGCATCCTTTAATAGACTTAATTTGGTCTCAGGACAGCTTCTATTAGCATGCAAAAAGAAAAAACAAAGCCCCGGGACTGACAGGAATAATAATTAGCACCCGGTGAAACAGAAGCGTTTGGTTTCTGTTTCAGCGGAGTGAAAACACATTTTAAAAAAAGAGAATGATCCGGTGTGACAGGAGCCCAAATGATCACAGCAAAGATGTACTCAAAGCCAAGTGGAATCGATCCAGAAAACGTCAATACTTGTGAAAAGAGGTTTTCTCTGTTATCTGAGACGGCTGAAGAGAAGATGACACAATGGGACGTTTACAGAAATGCAACTGCTGCCAAACAATGTGGTGCTTCATGGAGAAAATAACAACAGCACTTTAATTAAAGCTTATAGTTAGAGAGGCCCGGGTTATTCTGAGCTAGCTGCATATTATGCTGCTGGAGGACTAACAGACCATCTTCTCTCCTCACTCTCCTAATTTCATCCTGCTACTCTCCATTTTTGCAATTAAAGCTGATAACTTTGTTTTCTATCTCTGTTCTTTATCCTTTAGATAGAAAGTCTCCCCAGTGGTTCTGGTTAAGCTGTGTGTTAAGCTCCTGGATGAAGCCATTGACTGGCTATTGCTGCATGTGTACTTTAGGATTTTCTTTACAAAGAAAATACTCCTAATTCTTTGCTTCTCTGTGTTATTTTGCTAGATGAAGCTACTACAGACATCAGTTATGGGTGCTCTTGTTGTTTTTCTTTCCTATAGAAAGTATTCTTGGTTTGGTACTTTAACTTTTTGGTTGGCGTCTCTTTCCAGGATGAAGCCACTGATGAAGTTACTATTGCCCCCATCTGTGTATCCTTGTTGCATTTCTTTTCCATAGAAAGTAGACCTGGCTCAGTGCTTCTGTGCTTAGCTGCATCCCTTTCCTGGACGCAGCCATTAAGCTGAGTTATTTATTGTATTCATTTCCCAAAGGAAGTACTCCTGGACCAATATTTCTGGATTTACTTGTGTTCATTTTTACTTGATGGACGCATTAATAGAGCTACAGCTAGCTCTCAGATCTGCATTTCTTTGCTATAGAAAGTCCTCTTTGCTGCTGTTAGCAGTTTCTACACCAGATCACTGTATTTTTTTGGGTGCTTTATTCTTTACTCTTGGTTTCAATTTAGCTTGAAAAGTACCCCTGGTTCAGTGCTTCTGTAGCTTTCTCTGCTAACCTTTCAGTCACAGTAGATGACTGCTCACACTGAGCCCGGTTCTGCTGGAGGTTTCATGCTGTTGGGAGGAGTGTTTCGAAGTCAACGACTGATTCCATCGGCTGAGCTTTCTTGAGTTACTTTCAACTACTTAGATAAGTACTTCAATAGCCCTTATACGGGTAAACTGAACTGAATTGTGATCAGCTTAGCAATATTTACGTTTTTTTTTCTATCATCTGAAATGTAGAGTGGATCCCCAGATTTTGGGACCTCCTTGAGACCCCCCTCTAAAAACACTTCTAACTATTCGAGGAGTCTGGGGTGTTTGTCTGTGTTTTTCTGTTTGTTTTGGTCTGTCTGCTTCCTGCTTTATTTCTCCACCATTTTGGAAAATTCCATGAGAGGTCCTTGCTGAGCTGAGGACCAGTCCATCAAGCCGGGGGGCGGAGCCTGTCTGCTACACCTGCACAGGTACAGCTCATTGAGCTCATCACTGGATGAGGATTTAAGGAGCTGGCTGTCAGACCTTCGGCACCTGAGTGTTAAAGCCGTTTGGTAAAACCTCAAGTCCTCCGTGCGATCTCCTGAGTTCGTAGTGTGATTTTTTTTGACAAACCTGTTAACTCCTCTCTGTGCTCCTTCCAAGGTTTTTCCTCATCTCAACCTCCTCTTGATCTGTTCTCCAGCTTCTCGGTAAGCCTTGGTCATTCCTACACGTCTGACTGCCTTCAGGCTCCAAGTTTCCTCCCTGATCCGCGATCCATGCTCCACTTCCGTGCTCTGCCTGCCCGCCCTCAGTGCTCAATCCTCGCTCCCGGACTTCACCATCTCCAATTACGCAGCACGAAGCTCCCGCAGACATCCCGGACTCCTAGCTCTCCCTCCCTGGCGTTCAATCTTCCCTCCACCAAGTAAGCCTCTCCTGAGTACATCTAAGCAATTACTCTTCATTCAGGATTCTATCTCACCTCTGGATTTCTTCCCCTGGAGTTCAGCTCTCCCCTGTTTCCTTGTGCAGTGTTCCTGTGCCCTTCATCATAATCTTCACATTTTCATTGTTTCAATAAAAACCTTTAAACTTTTACAACTGGTCTGCATTTGTGTCAATAAGCTTAATTCCAACATGATACTAACCGTCTGTTTTAATAGTTCAAACACCAAATATACCTTAACATACATTAATACACACAGTGGGAACCATCTTAGAACTACCACAGAAGCTAGCATCTACGGTCTTATCCCTGCTTGAGGAGTACAGCCAATCAGGTCTGAGGAAAACGAATGGCGCTCCTCCTTTGCAAACGCCAAACAATAGCCTGTAAAGTAGTATTGCACCTACATAGTTCAGCTTCCCAAACTACATTTTCTTTTGAATGTTTTATATATATTCCACACAAAAAAATGTGCAGATAGCCGGGAGTCCACTCTATATTCACAATGATTCTTATTAGGAGTGTGTGCCTGCATCATATCACTCCACAGACGGCCTGTTGTTGCCATTCTGTCAAAATGGGTCCTTGGGCAAAGTCAAAAAGCTGTGTGTTCAGTGAGCTGTGCCCTGCAATCAGAACCCAGCGTGTTGCTTTGCATTTCTGGCCGAACAGTACACGGCCGGAGTGTATTGTATAGCACCAGACTCCCCATGTGCCATTTTATCCATGTGGAGGACGATCTGCCCCAGTTCAGGCTAAAATCCACGCTAGCCGTGCCAGGAGCAGTACGCTCAGCTCTGCTTCTATCAAAGGACGCTGTGAGTCCGAGGGCCTCACGCTTTTCCACCTCGGCTACGTCTCTCTGAGGCATCTCTGTGTGTGAGCGCATGGTCCACACAGGGCATTATTCATGTGACGCTCTCTCGCTGTGGGATATATAGGGGAGGTTAATGGGTTTAGGCCTCTATCTGGATGACACCGGTTTTTAAGAAGCCCCCTTCTTGTCACGCAAACACCCCCCACACCCCACCACCATTTGTGGGTATCCTTCAGCTGAAGCAACTTTAAAAGCCATATTACTGGTCATAAAACATTTACAGCCTATCCGGTTGTTGCCAGTGCGGACATATTTTAAGAACACTGTGTGGAAGACGTTCCTTTCCTGTTGTTTTTATTCGACCACCGCTGGAAGTCCTGGCTTTCAGGCTTTGACTTTACGACCTGGCGCCGATATAAAAGGGCTTCTAAACTATCCCGAACTGGGATTACCATAAGTAAACTCCACAAAGCACGTCATCGCTGTGGGCAAATATCAGGGTGGCACAGGTTCTCCTCGCTCCCAGCAGCAGAGCACAATCCGTGGCATTATAAAAGTCGAGGGACGGGTTGAGGCTCCGGGACGATCTTTTCACTTCTCTTCTCCATAAAGCAGGTTTATTTTATGAGATCATTGTGCCACATTATTTATTTTAAATCCAGCTTGCCAGCTCTTGTTTTCTGTCCTATAATCTTCCATTTCAAAGTTGCTGGAAAGAGATCTCCATCCTACCTGCCCCAGAAAATTGTGACTGTCCGCGTCCTTCACACTACTTTCCTTCCCTTTTTCGCACTCTCATTTTTTTCCTCCTCTTCTGCTCTCCCAGGTTGGAATGCGGCTGCGTGGGCCAGTGTCAACTGCGGTCTGTCCGCCGTCGCAGCCAGCGGCTCAAAGCCTCGGAGTCGACAGGGCCTGGCTGCAGCCGCCCGCCGCTGCGCTAAGTGAATAATTGCACTGTAAGATGACCGCCGCTTCACAGCTACACCGCCGCAGCACGCCGTTCACACTTTGCACACATGCACACAAAGCTACACTTATAAACACGGGGAGCAAAAAAAATAAAAAATACAGACGGAAAACAGCTGGTTTTACTCTGTGCCTTAAAGATGTGAGACTGTGAGCCACAAGCAAATCTTTTTTTTCCAGTGGGGCATTCAGGAGTATTATAGCTGCTTTACAAAGATCTGACGAGATCTGGCCGGAATCTAAAAGAAAACATGCAGCTAATACTGCTGCAGCATGGAAGGGCAAAGTACAGCAGTGGTTTTATTCTTAGAACCTCATATATTTTGTGTGTAAGAAAAGATAATCAGTGAACCAAAACAATCAGAGCATTTCCACCTGGCTCTGGTTCATTACTGATTGACAGTAGCTGATAGAAAAATAGGAAAAGGACGGCACGGTTTAACTAAACTAGGTCTGTGCGGCTAGGTTTCAGGAAGGTCCCTGGATTCAAAAGACACCTTCAGGAAGTAACCCCACAAACTGTAGAGAATAATTTCATTAAAGTTTGTGTAGAGGTTAAAAGAAAAAAGAAAAAAAAAAGACAATATTTGATTTGATCAGGCTTGTACTGGCCAATACCGATTTTTGTTTGCTTCAGTGGTGTTACAGGTCCAATCCAACTTTTATTGAAGGGCTACGACACATTTATACTCTCATTTTAGTTAACGTATTCAAACGTAAAACATTGACTTTAGTAGAAAGAAATCGGCTACCGGTTTCTTGATGGTAGCAACTAGATTTACATCCAACAGAAAGTGAAGTAATTAAGCTAATATCTTTAAGCTTTTTCAGATTTTTGATCATTTTAAAACAAAGTGCATCACAAACTATTGGAGGATCTCTTTACAGAGTCGGAGTTTTGCATTTTAAAAGCCTTTCATTTCTTTAGCATCTTACCTGCAGATTACTGGTCAGAGTAGAGTGAAACCTGGGAAATTTGTTTATTGGCCGACTGACTGATGTTATGACTGACCGTTATATTTGATGTTTTCATACTTACCGATCAGCCACTGATCAAAATAAGTCAGTTTTTCCATTGATCGGCTATAACCAATAATCGTTAGGTCAAATACTGAAAAATGTGAGGTGCCCCCCCTCAATTTATTAAATACATTAGGACTGAACACCCATATCTTTTGGCCAATAATCAAAAACTGCATGCTCTAGTTTTCATCACATGTATTAAGGTGAATCTCCTAATCTTGAAAACGAAAAGTGGACTCGACCAAATCGGAAAAACAGCAGGTATGACCAGAAATCGGTATCAGCAATAAAAAGCCTGATTGGTGTGTCGTAAATCATGAGGGGTAAAAAAGAAAAAAAAAAGCTAATATAAGAAGCATCGACCAGAGGAGAGTAGAGGTTTGGGTTTATTCCCAGATTTCTACGATCAGTAACAAGGTAAAGGCATTTCATAAACCACAGGCCCCACAACAGACCCCTGCGGAACCTCAAATCATAGCCGTTACAAAGCAAGAGATGTTCCCAACAGCACAATATCCCACAAAACATCTAACATCATGTCCATTAAATTTTGTTTTGTTGAAATATTAGAGATACTATCCCTTTAAGCATCAAGCTCCACATTTATAAACATTTTCCAAAAATATCTGCTCTGAAAGAATCCCTGGAGAAAAAGACAAACATCTTTTAAAAAGTCAGGTAACGAAATCATGATTCTCTTCCCACTTAGCTCTCTCTCTGTTGTGCTCCACTACCACCTACACTAACTCTTTAACACTCATGTGGGGGATGCTCGGAGACCCTGACAGCCTAATGTGGATGTGATTAATGGGGCAGACCTCTGATGCTGTCTAAAATATGCCAGACATGAGTCTGCACTGCAGCTACCGGCCATAACGGATCCAAAACAAGACACTGTGAGCATGCATGCTGCAGATCCACCAGTCTGCACCAGTAAAACTGGTAGTTTGGCAAAAGAAAACAAAAAACGCACCAGTCTTTCGCAGCGGGAAGTCATCCCGAGGGTTGTAGACTCCCAGCACAGGGTGGTTGTAGGTGGACACGGCGGTTTGTGGAGGTGAGCTCTGGTCCAGAGAGCTATGCTGGGTTTTTCTGCAAAAAATAAAAAATAAAAATAAATAAAAAATCAGATGAGAAGATCAACAACAAACACGCACACCTTTTAAAAAGAACCTATCTTGTTCTCGTGGACCTAAATGATTAAGGCATCATGCAAATCGCTTGGCGAGGATGCAGACATGTGTCGCCATCTGCTCGCTTCCTTTCGGTACAAAGTGCCGTTTGCAAGAAAACTCAAGCCACTTTGGCTTTGGCCCAAATGCATGTTCCTAACAAGAGGGTACACAGTTGTCTCTTCCAGATCTTAGTGGGAGGGTGAGTCCAAAGAGTGAAGCAGTTTATATTTAAGTTAGAAGCAGAGGCAGAAATACGCAGACACTATATTACTCTGAGCTGCTGAAAGTCAACGCTTGTGGGTGTTTCACTGGGTCACACAACAACATTACGTAACATTATTTATTCCTTGTTGTACTTTGTAATTTATGACTTTAGTTATTCCATACTGCAAAAAAAAAGAGATATGATAGATTTGACCGTTTTGGAAGATCTAAAATTCGAAGGTCCAATCAGGGAAAATGTGAATGAAGACATTTCACGATCCAAAACAGAGGAGCTTGAATTATTTCAAGCTAAAGACTGTTAATCATTTTCAAAATCAAGCATTAACAATTTCAAATAAACATCTCTCCTAAAGGACAAGGAGATATAAATAATGATTCAAACTGTCATGATCTGTAGGTGTTTGGACTTTTAGTTTCATCTGGTTTTGATCGTTTTCATTCCTCTGTGTGTTTACATCTTGGTTTACTATTTGTGCATCAAAGTAGATTATTGTTCCTTTCTGTTTACCGTTTATGGTAGTTTCAGTTTTTCCTTTCATCTTGGTTTCCATGTGTTTCTTCTTCCTTTTTTTATCAGTCTGTCATCCTGCTTCCCTGCTCAGCTGTTTCCCTTCACCTGATTTCCCTCCGCTGTCCACTATTCTCTTCTGATTAGCTCTTCTGTTTCCACTCCTTCCTCAGCGTATAGATAGCATTTTTGTTTCACTGTGTCATTTATTCTCAAGCTTTCTGCATATATTTGGGTCCTCCTTAATGACCAAACATGACAAGACAGGTGAAAAAATACTAATTTCTGGAATTTGTCCTTCGCAGCTTGTTTTTACGACGGTGTATTAGAGCAATTGTAGAGAAAGGAAAAATATTTTGGAGTAGATTTCCGCCCCAAAAAACTCAAAAAAATTGTCCAGAAAAAAAGGAAATTCTCTGATTTAGAAAAGTAAAAAATTTGCAAGTTAAAACTCAGAAATGTTTTAATTACATAAATAAATAAAAAAGCTAAGAAACTTCTATGATTAAAGGGATACATTTTCAATTGCATCAAATAGGTCTCATGGAGCTTCTTCCTCACAGTCTCTACCATTCGAGGTGTTGATCTGCACCGGGTAGAAGTCGATCTGATCCGGGGAAAGAGCCGCATGAACCACTTACACTTTTGAAAATATGCAGCTGTGCATCTTGTAGATTTAACACTTAAATCTTATAGGACTGGTACTTTCTGTAGGAAATAACTGATTTAAAATCTCAGTCAACTTCTGCTTTTTCTGATCAATTTGGGGTCGGGGTTTGTTAAAAATGTCTGACTTTTAAAGAAAATATCTTCAATAACAAAAATCTATGCATTTAATAAGACTTGTCAGAATTTTCTCTTGCAAATGTACGACTTTGACAGAATTTTTTGGCGAAAATTTTCTCCAAAATATTTTTCTTTTGTCTTCAATGTACCCAATACTCTGTCGTATGTTCTTGACACATCATGCGGGCAGAATGTTTCACCTGTTTGGCGTCCAACAACTAAATTGTGATTGGTCAGAAACTTGAAGTGACCAGTCAGTTGCTACTGAACTATGGTGCTGTTGTAGCGCCATAGAAAGTTTCTTGGGAATCAAAGTCTCTTGTGGGTTGGGTACAGGTCTTACATTGAACTGCCTGTTCTCTGTTCTTACCCATTTTGAAGAGCAGCTTAGAGAAAGTGTCCCTTGAGTAGCATTGTATTTATATCTCAGGGAAACAGGAAGTGATTAACAGTAAAATCATCTCGGACACTCTGATCAACTTTAACAGATAAAACTATAAATCACATTAATCCTTCAATTACATTTATTCTACAAGCATCATTGGGGATGTTATGTACTTGGGAAGCATTGAAGGGTTATTTTTTTTAAATATTTTTTTTCCCTTTTAGTGAATTTTTATTTCATACTGAATAAATGTACTAAAATTATTTAAGTGTAAAATTACGCTGCTGCAATGAAAGCTTAGTTTATTCAAGCCTTTTTACACTTAGAATCAGGGGTGCAATTCATGATATTTACTCTCTTAATCAGTGAAAAAAGCATTTTTACATGTTTTATATGATGATATTGGGTCAAAAAGCTGTAAAGTGGGGGGCATTTAAAGTTAAAGACCTTAAACTTTGACAAAAAAGCATCCCCACAGGATGATGCTGCCAGCACCATGTTTCAATTAAATGGCTCCTGGAGGCAACGGATTCTTGTTTGACAACCTGACAATGCTGCAGCATTGTTACAATGTTTGATTTAATATTACTGGGCCAGAAGAACATTTAAGCTGCAGCGTAACCTAATGCTCAGCTGGATGAAAAGCATTCCCACAGCATGATGCTGCCACTGTCATGTTTCATTGTGTTGATCATGTGTTCAGGGTTGATATGAGGGCAAACTTTATTCACTGTTTAGTTATCATCTGGATGAAACTGGATGTTTTTTTTTAAATACGAGAGTAAAGATGCATTTCTTGTACATTTAATTTTCAATATGAATTAAAATCCAAATACTTTTGCATGCTGTGTCAAAAATATCTTTTTTCATATAAATGTTTGATTTACCTTCATTTCTAAATGTCTGAGGTGGCCCACCTAGTGAAAAACTGTGGCTTGAAATAAATTCAAATGAGAATAAATGAACTTTTTCAGAGATATTTATTCCTCTGAGATTTAAGAGATGAGGGAAATAGTTATGAGAACCACACAGGCAGTTCTGAATGTAATATTTCCTCACTTCAGTTCTACTATGAATGTGTTCTCATCTGATACAAACACAGTAAGGTTCAAGACTACAGACAAAAAAAAACACACACACAAAAAAACAGCAATATCAGGGAGATGAATAAACTCACCTTTCACCTGCGCTTTGATTTGGACAAAATAAGCAGAAATTAAACCTGCAGTTTTATTGCTCGCAGGGATTTCATTCGGCTGGATTCTACTGATGCATACGTCTACATAATGAACCCTTCAATCGACGCGACCTTGGTGTATTAATGCTCACGCCGACATGTGACAGGCGAACCGCGTCCCAAACAAATTGGAAATAGCAAGTGTGCGCACCTGCAAAAGGGCTCCAGGGATGCTTCAATTAGCTTCAAGGACTTTCAAGCAAGAGCCTCCATCATCAGGATCCAATATCCTCCTCTCACTTCTATCTCTGCGCATGTGTTTGTTTTCTGTATCCAATCACTCACTTAGACTCAACGAGAGCGGTTAGGAGGACAGGAAGCACAATCCAACGCGTCAATATTTAGCTGTCAGTTCGCCGTTTTCTCCTGCTTGCAATCAGGCGACGATGCCTGGTGGAAAAGCTGAAGTACGTTCATCTTACCGGTACCAGTAGGGGGCGTCGTTGGGGAGGCCTCCCTGGTTGAGGCTCCTCTGGGCCAGCGCCTTCTTCTTGTTCAGGACGAACTCCTGCAGACGCATCTTCACCTCAGTGCTGGCCACAGCACCTGATGTACACAGGGGAAAAGAGGGGGTTAACTTAAATGGGAAAACATGCCATTTACATAAAGTAAGCAACTGAGTAACCTTTGATCCTCAGTTTGAGACACACAACTCAGTTCTCATTATTTAATATGATTGCAAGCCACAATCAAAAAAATTGTGAAGTGGAAGGACAAAGATAGATGGTGTCCGAACAATTCGCCTCTTTTATTCCTACATACCTCGAAATAAAATCTAGTAAAACTGAGTGCCATCAAAAAATGACTTAACATGAATGTTTGTTCTCAATTAGAAGAGAAGAGAGAAGTTAAAATCCACAAATACTTGAGATTCCCTCAAAAATGCTTAGAACTGACTCTTGTAATAGTTCAAACACCAAATATGTCTTAATATACATTATTACGCACAGTGGACAACGTCTTAGCAGAAGCTTATGTCTACTAACTTCCTCATCTCTGTTCCTGTGTGTTCAGCCAATCAGCAGCAAGGAAAATGAATGCTGTTCCTGGATTGGCTGCTGAGCAAACGCCAGCCAGTAGTGTGTCAAATAGCATTGCGTCTAGGAATTCCCAACCTTCAATTTCTTTTGAATATTTTTAGATATGCTCAACGGAAAAATGACTAAATAGACGCTACAGCTACACAAAACGCTATGTGTAGCTGAAAACTAACACTGCCGGTCACACCCCTCTGTAAAGCATGGTGGTGGCAGCATCATGCTGAGAGGAGTCCTGTCTTCAGCAGGGCAATCCTGGAAATAAAACAGAGACCGGAGTGGAGGCTAACCTTCCAGAAGGACGGAAAAAGAAAGGAGAAGAAAAGAGGCTGAAAGTATTGAGACAGGCGGAAAGAATATGTAAGCACGCCACACTTTTCAGGTTTTAATTTGTTTAAGATTTTTTTTATATCAAGCATAATTTGTGTACAATAAATGTACATTAAAGACTGTGGATGTAGTTTGATCAAAGGTGGAGTTGTTTATTTCATTAATCTGAACCTTTTCACAGCCAAATACCAACTATGTTGCTTTAGCATTTTAAATCAAACGTGCTACTAAATTACAGCTGCAATTTACAGATGTTAATTAGAAAGTAGAGCTATATTAATTTTTTTCTAACTTTTATTTTGTCCCGTAAGTATAATGACAATATAATAAAAAAAGCTCTGATCTAGGCTGTCAAGTCTTGTTTTATTTATATAAAAACTGTTAAATCATTCATCTGTGAAATTATCTGAATTATCTGTATTTAGGAAAAAACACAATCATCAGCATAGAGTGAAATATTTCAAAGGCTTTAAAAATGGGAAATGTAATAATTGTCGCAGCAGAAATGAAGAGATCTGATTTGACGGCACCACCACCACATATCACACAGATCGGCATGGAAACAAACACTGCAACCCTCTGACTCCCCGCTTGCCCCATCCCTGAACATTTTCCATGCAGCGTGTGAAACCACTCTCTCAAGGACTCCCGTCCATTTGCTTTCAATGAACTTGTTGAGAGCGGCGTCCAGCGGTAATAGCTCGGCACGGCCCGCGCCAAGGCCACCGGGCTATTACCGCTCGCTCGCCGCTGCAAATAAGCCGCTTCTCCGAGTGAAATGGAAACACATATGAGGCAAACACAACAGTTATTTCAACCTTGGGGCTGTTTGAACGAGGAGCTCTTACCGAGCCTGGCAGATGTGAACGAGCAGCCTGATTCTTGTTTGACATGGAAAACTATTTACGGAGCTATTTAGCTGTGGAAGTGTCTGGTTTTGTTTGTTTTACTTGGTTTACAGAACAGAACCTGTAATGAGAAGTGTCAAATCTTTTACTGCAGCTTCTCCTTCTGCTTCTAATCTTATTTCAGTTGCGACGCCTTGCAAAAGTTTTCATACCCCTTAAAGTTTTGCTTGTTTTGTCCCTTTACAATCACAACGTGAACCTTTGCTCATCTAGAGACTAAAATCACAAAAACATCAGTTTTCAATTGGATCTAGGTTTGGACTTTGACAAGGCCACTTTAACACATGACAATGTTTCAATCTGTGTTGAAACTTTTTGCTATTTGCGCCAAAATGGTCAAACACACAAAAAAAATCATAAAGAATTTTTTTTTACTAAAATACTAAACACACAAAATTTATTTTATTGTAATTTACTTTTACAGGCTGAATAAAGCGATGAATAAATTGATCTGAAAAGTGTGGCATGGACTTGTATTTTCCTCTCCTGAATCACCTCTTGGTGGATCCAAGTTAGTTAGATTGGATGGAGAGCATCTGTGAACATCAGTTTCCAGGTTTTGATTCCCAATAAGATGCAGATTTAAGCTTTGACTAGGCGATTCTAACACACACCATAAGTACTATTGGGCCACACAAATGTCATTTGGAAAACTGAAAAACATAAAACTAATTTTATAGTAAGATTTTATATTTTTAGTTTATAAAAAGGACCGATTTGTAAGTAAAAAAGATCCACAATCATTGTAGATCTGACACATAAAAAAGATCTTGTTGATTGTTTTTAATTTGGTATGCCTGATCTAATTATAAAGTGTGATTAAGGAAAGAGAAATATTTTATGTTGCACGTAATATCTTCCATATCAAGAAGATATTAATTTCTCATTGAAAGCATCACCTGAGGGTGGCATTTATTAACTAGTTCGGTGACTTATGGGGACAATTTGATGCATTGAGTTTTACTTAGGGGTTTGAGCGTACATATAGTTTTTGATTTGTATTTGTAGAAGAGATGAAAAACCATCTAGTATTAATCGTGCCCTGCTTTGTGCGGGTCATGAAGTTGCAATAAAATACATGAAATGTGACTGAATATAAAAAAAATGTGGAAAAGTTCAAGAACTCGCTTAAACTTCAGGCGACATTATGGCTTCACACGCAGCAGCTAACAGCTAACAACATCTGGTCCCGTGGTAACTCACTCTCCTGGCCCCGCTCCTTGTTCTTCAGCAGCTGCAGCTTCTGCTCCCTCTGCTGCTTCTCCAGCTCCTGCTCCAGACGGTGGTTCTCCATCTTCCTCTGGTGCTCCAGAAGCTCCTGCTGGTGCTTCAGCGCCAGGAGCTCCTGTTGCTGCTGCAGCACAAAGAAACATCAGGAATGCTGTCAGTGAAAAGTGAAACGCTTTCACGGCTTCAGAAGACCTCGCGGATGGAACGCCCTCATTTGAGTTTCTGATTAAATTTACCGCTTTGAAAAAAGTATTTTCATTCAACTCCTGCTCCCTCCTAGCTGCCATCTGAAGTAAATAAGTCTGACAGCTGTTCAAAGCCATAAAATTAAACCTCTGGAATTCCTTAAAAAACCTCAGGCCAAAAGCTTTAGCCTTTAAACAAATATAAGCATTTTAACTGGGAACGAGGCTTTAGCAACACATAATCCAATCTGCTTACTTCCTCATCGCGCTGTGAAATCTTTTAAAAACAACAGACGAGCATTTGCTCAATGCAAAACGTATCTGTGGCCTGACCGCTTGTCCTGCAACCAAAAAGGTCAGGAATAAAATCAGCTCCGAAGCTAAAATGTGCCCACAAACACCTCCTCTTCATCACGCTGAAGGGTCCTTAAAAACGAGACAGAGACCCTCGCTGTGAGTCACTGCGCATAAAAGCAGCCAATTAAATGGGTCGACTGCACACTGAAATGAGTTTCTGCAATAAACAACACGGCGCTGTAACAGATTCCCTAATATCAGACCAAGACAACTGGAGTAAACACAACAACTAATTTTCAAATAATGATTTCATTTATTAGGGATATTAAAGGTATCTAAACCTCGCTGTGTGAAAAAGTAAATTATGCCTGGACCTAATAACTGGTTGTGCCACAGTTGGCACAAACAACTGACACCGAGTGGGTTTTGGAAGGATTTTTGTCCAGTTCCTCTTTGCGGGATTAAATGAGGGGTTTCATTTTTGAACTTTGACTAGGCCACTCCAAAACCTTGATATTCTGTTGTTTTTTGAGGCATTCAGAGGCAGACTGATGGTCAGATATTCTCCTTCAGATTTTCATGGCTTCATTAATTACAGCAAGTCGGACAGATCCCGAAGCAGCAAAGCAGTCCCGGACCGTGGCACTCCCACCTTCATGTTTGACTCTAGATTTGAGGCTCCTTTACTGAAATGCTGTGTTAGCCTCCAAAAAGCTCCACTTCTGTCTGATAAGTCCCAAAGGTTTAAGAGATCATCAAGACGTCTTTGGTAAAAGTGAGGCTGGCGAGGTGTTCGTTTGGGTCAGCAGTGGTTTGAGCCTTGGGTATCTTCCACTGATGCCATTCATGCCCAGTATCTATTTTCCCCATTGTCTGACCTTAACTGAGGCAACTTTGCCATTAGTGGCAACTCGACCCTTCAGGGTTCGGGTCAATGTGGCCTCGAAAAGTAACGTGTCGCGATTTGTATGTGACAAACCGCCGTATAGCTACATCCATAATTTGGCATCAACCATGAAGCAGAAAAATGTCTGTCCCTCGTCGTCAGTGGTGTTAATTTCTGAGTCGCCGTTTTCCTTAAAGCTTGGAATATGGGGCGGGTTTCATTCTTGTCACAGAGTTGCCAATCAACATCCGTCAGTCTTCTGACGTCGCATTTTGATCTCGACTCGTCTTGCTTAGAACCCTGGCCAAGTTGATAGTAGATACTAGTGGAGAAGTGCAGTTTTAGATGTTCTGGGTTCTTTGTGACCTCCTGGATGAGTCGTCGATGCACCGTTTGAGTAATCTTGGCGGGTCAGGTACTCCTGTGAAGGTTCAGCACGGTTCTATGTTTCCTCTATTTGTAGATAATGGTTCTCATTGTGGTTCTCTGGAGTCCGAAAGATCTTTGTCTCTCACCCATTCTTGAATTTCCTTAGATCGGGGCAGTTATTGTTGTTCTGGGTTCTCCGATGACCTCCTGGATCATTCACCGATGCCCTCTTGAAGTAATTTGGTTGGTCGGGCTAACCTGGGAAGGTTCAGTACTGTTCAACGGTTACTGAATTTGTGAATATTGGCTCCCATATTGATTTTCTGAAGTCCCAAAGTCTATACATTTCAAAAACGTTTTCTTAAATTTAATGTGTTGCTTTTTCAGGTCTTTTAACCTACTTCATGTTGTCAGACATGTTCTATTTCAGTACTTTTTTGATTACTCACATCTGACAGTCATCAGAAGTGGTTAATATTATGTGTTTAATCACTGTTAATTCATGATTTCACAAGTGAAGATATCACCTTTTTCCATTTTGCCAGGTTTCTTTTAATCCCTTATTTTCCACTAATAAATTGAATCATTTTTTAAAACTGCATTTCATATTTACAAAAAAATCTAAATCAAAATCAAAAATCTGTAAGGTTCCAATTATTTCACAGCTCTGTGAAAGAAGTCGGTGTCTGGGTTTGCAGATGATTCCATGCAGTCCCTCTTGGCTTATCATCGCACATTTAATTACCAACATTTGATCAGTTTACTGCGACGGCACGTAATCAGCTGCTGAAGCCGCGTTAAAAACACTGCAAACAGGCATTCTGCAGTGGGGACGTGAATTTGTGTTTACGGCGAGTGCAAATCAGAGCCCCAAAAACGAGGCTGTGAATTAATTAGTGGCTTGGGCCGAGAGGAAGAGGAGCTGCCTGGACCGCTTCCAGCCGCATGCCTGGGATCTCTTTTTGCCTTCAAACCGAGGGTGGGGAGAGGGGTTTTAGTGGGCGGGAAGGCTCAAAGTGACCCCCTCACCCACATGCACACAGGCGCTTACACACCCAAACCCCTCGCGGCTCAGCCCGACCACGATACGTGCACATCCTTCCCTTCTGAGAAACAATTTGAACAAGAGATCTCCCTGCTGTCTGCATGCAGGAAGCTGCACACATGCAAACGAGCGAGCGCATGCAAATGTTTGCCTTCAGCCGTGTGTACTCAGCTCGACTGCATACAAACGCGGCCTGGGTTTGACAACGTGTTTGTTGAAACTCAAGAGGAGGTGTGCGATTTCGTGTTTTCTAAGGCAATTCCGTGCACTCGGGTGTGCGTTTGTGTGTTTGTATACATGGGGGCCTGTGAATGGAGGTGATTGAGGCTGGGAGCTCCGCACTCGAGGCTGTGCGTCACCAACATCTGAGCGGTCCTGCCGCTCCGACCACAAGCCAAGAGGACCCTTTAGATGGCATCACCCATTAACCAAAGCGTCACTTAAACAGGACGCAGAAAAGAAGCAGGGTCTTCACATCGCATGTCTTAACAGAGATCGATGTGTGCAGAATTTTAAACGAGAGTAGAAAGAAATACAGGACAAAGATTAAACATAACAGCGGAAACATTGTTGATTTCTTTACCATCTAATTCTAAATGTGGTTCTCCACATTTAAGTTAATTTAAATGTGTCAAAAACTTTTTAGCTTTTATTTAAGAGTTCATATATTCAGTGTGTGGAAAGATTAAGCAATGCACTCCTCACAATGGGAAAGACAAGAGAACATAATCCAATGGATACTTGACCATTTCTAAATTGATTAGAGCGCCTAGCACCGTTTTAATGACGAATCCACGACTTCCCGGTTGCTTGATGTGACATATGAGCCCACTATTCAAAATAGGAAAGACAAGACAGCAGGCTGTACAGGTAAAGCAGATTTGTGCTTATTTTCAAGATAATGCCCATCTTGGCTGCATCCGTTTCTGTAATTTCGGTTTGTTTAGTCGTTCTAGATTTCCTTGTTGACATTATTATTATTATTTTTTTTTTGTTTGTCTGCCCTGACTGATCAAATAAAGGCTAAATACACATCTACAAGGAAATAGCAACAATTAAGCTGTTTGAAACAAAAGCTGGTGTGATAAACAGGTTACATGAGGACCACAGTTTATCCTTCCCAGTAAGGATGATGGAGGGAGCGGCAAAAACACTTAAAGTAGAGAACTGCAGAAGTAATCTCAGATTGAGATTATTCTACTGGACAAAACACATTTATTTAAATGTTCTTTTTAAGAGAAGTCAATAAACATGGAGGGTGTTGTTAAAAGGTCTACCGGGGCTGAACATTGTAATGAATCGTTATCCAAATATGAAAATAATCGCTTTGCCTTAGTGAATGAGTGCATGGCTAAAATACAGTTTCTGATATGGGTGATGTGGGCAGCTGCCCAGGGCAGCATTTAGTAAGAGGGTGCCCAAGTACTAGGAAAGAAATGTAATGTATCTCTCAATTATGCCCGAAGCAAATATTCGGTTGCTTTTAAGCCTCTGGGATTCGGCACCATGTGTGTTAATAAGCTACGTCCTGCCTCCTGCTAGGTTAAAGTATATTATCCCAACCCAGAATCTTAGATGACTTCCTGAGCTTTGATTCAATGGGGTAAGGGGTGGGAGCAGAAGAAGGAGCTGCTCCAGGATGTCATTCATGCAAGATCTGGCCATTGCAGCCCATGTCCTAGATACCTCTGTGAGTGGTGGCTCTTGATGCTTCAACTCCAGCTGGGGTCCACACCTTGTAAATCTCCTCCAAACGCTCTAGAGCTGCAGTTATTGCTGTTGCTTTATGCATCTTTTTCTGCCACACTTTTTCCTTCCACTAAACTTTCCATTAAATGCTTTAGCAAGGAATTTTAGTGCCTTACCCTGCTTGTGGAGAGTGTAAATGACAATTATAAAAGTTAATAGAAAAACGATGTAATGAATCTATACATCGGTTTTACTTTTTGAATTGAGTAACTGAAATAAATCAACTTTTCAATTATATTGTTACTTAGTGAGATGCAATCAATGCAACACTGCTGGGTGGGATTGGTTGTTTTTATTTACTTGTGTACATAATATGTTGATAAAAAAATCTAAAAACATCTGAAGAAGCAGAAGATGCGCGGATTTAGAAGTAAAAGAGAAGCACAAGAATAACAAACAGAAACTGCTAAGAGGAGGAAATTAAACTGAAATGAGGAAGTATTAAAAGAAAATATGGGAGAAATAAGTGAAAGAGAGTAAATCAAGGAGGAGAAAAGGAAGACGTTAAAAGAAAGAAGAAGTTAATGACAGGAAGGAAGTGACAAAAAAAAAAAAACAAGAGCTCAGCAAGGAATACAGGAAGAAAGACGGCGTGACATAGAATCATAATGGAGGAAGCAATCCTTCTTTTTTACACACAAAACCAGATTAGCTGTTTTTATAAAAAAAATAAAGTATGGCTGAACCAAAAATGTCAAAGACATCTCTATAAAAAAATAAAATAAAGTCAGTTTTCTTCACTCTGATCAAACCAAGTTGAAGTTATTTGAAGGAAAATAAATACTGGAGTCTCTGGAGTATAAATCCAATTTGTTCTCATCCACACGTAATCCCACCCTGAGATGTTTGTTAGAGCTAAAAAGAATGAAAGCCACTCCGTTTTAATTACATTCAGCTCCAGGTTTTTAATCATCCAGATATTTAAAGGAAAGCTTCCAACGTCCATTTTTCACACACTTCCAGCAGTCAGACACTTCTTTATATTGCCCTCATCCATCCGAGGAGTTGAATAAAATGAAGCTAAAGTGCCTTCCTGCTTCTGCTCAAACTGAAGCCATTTAAAGCTGATGAGGCTGCTCTTAGCTGCTGAGTTCAGTCTGTTATCGAAGAGTCCCGAGGCTGAATAAATTAAGAGCTGTCTCCGTTTGGTTTGGTGGAGATTTAAATAGAGACGGTGTACAAGCCTGCTGCTTTTATGTTGAATAATTGGACTCATTTAAAAACTCCATAGGTTCTTGCTTTGAATCTTTTCAATGAATCTCAGCAAATGTGGTTGGATATTCCGAAGCTACAGATGAACAAACTGTGTTGAAAGAGGGAAGTCCCCCTTAATGATCATCCATAAATAATCCTAATTGTAAATGATGTACCTTAATGTGCTCCTGGAGCTGGGCCTCATGCTGGCGGGACAGCTGCTCGTGCTGCCGCTGGAACTCTGCGATAAGGATCTGCCTCTGGATCTGCTGCTTCTGCTTCAGGGTCAGCAGCTCCTGCTGCAGCTGCTGCTCGCGCACCGAGGCCGCCACCACGCCACCGCCGCTGCCGCCCGTTCCACCCAGAGAGCCGGGCGAGTGCTGACCCGGAGGGGACAGCGAGGATACCTGCTGCTGCTGCTGGTGGTGGTGGTGGTGGTCCACGCGCAGATCCATGGGGATGGCAGCAGGAGGGAGACGCAGGGGCAGCGCAGAGTTGATGTCCACTGCAGAGGACAAAGAGGAAAGATCAGGGCGGTGGATCCTGCTTTAGGCCACTTTTTATTATGGATGGATAAAACTAGCGTAAAAGAACTTGCATAACTTTTCAGACATTGTGGTTAATCACAGCTAATTCTGATATAACAAGAGGGCAATTACTGTTATGTAATCACTTTTTTTCTCTTAATAAATAAAATCATAATTCCAACATTTTCTACATGAGGAAAAAATAAGGCCCTGCACTTAAAGCTAAAATATTCAGGATTTTAATTGTACGATTCACACAAAAAAGAGCTGCTCCAGGAGGGCTTTATATTGACTAGACTGGGTTTCCTGAATACGACGCACTTAGAATTTCATGTCACTAGACCCAGCGCCGTGTTCCCCCAGCGTCGCATCAACAGAAGCACTTTTTGACGCCAATGCAAGACAAACGCACAAGGCTAAAAGAAACGCCGCTGTGTGATTTCAGACGTAGCACAACTGCAAGGTTATGAAGTTGAGGGGGGGATTAAATCAAAGCTCTTCAAGAGCGCTATTTAATTAGTCTACCTCCTAGAAAAGTGCCCAGAAGAGAATATTTTAAGCTTTGAGATTTTCATTAATTAACAACATCTTCAATGTTTTTCATGCTCCTGCAATTTTACAGGAGAATATATATATATATATATATATATATATATATATATATATATATATATATATATATATATAAATAAATGACTTGACTATTTTAAGCAGCACTTTCGACAGACTGGTTGTAAAACTCGATAGCAATAAATGGATAACAGAGTTATAAATCAAGCAATCAGATTTAACCTGTTGATAATTCTCCTTGGATTTAGTAAACATTTCCAAGAAAAAAGTTGATCTTTAATGAGCTTCACAATTTAGCTCGATGTTCGCTCCACGTGGAGAAGTAACACCGATTCCAGGAGAATTATCTTTAAACTGGGTAAAAACCTGATAAGGAGATTCTCTAATGGGGAGAAAAATATGCTCACAGCGTCTGACTGATGCTTCTCTTCCACACGGAGCCCAACCTGACAAAGCCTGCATTGACCCCCGGCTGGCGAGGTGAAGAGCCTGTGCTGCAAATCACTGCACAGGAAGCCCACCAATCCGCCGGCTTCCCACCAATAAATCTGAACAAACAGGAGCCGATTGGTCCGATTATTTGCCTACATGTTTGCAGAGAGTTGAGCGCAAGCCGGGGAATGCTTTACGTTAATGAGTCGGTAAACAAAACGTCGCTGGCGAACTAATTGATGGAGGAATGCGACGATGGCCACTTTTGAGTTGTTTTCCGTCTAGTGAACGTCGCCAAACTGTAATTGCACATCCAAACAGCTTCGTTACAGTTATGACCATATGGCGTCTGTACACTAAAACGCTCGTGTGCAGCAGGTGAAACACCCCCCATGCGGTTATTGCAGGAGGAGAACGGCGCAACAACATGCAACAGGGTCCTACAGGACTGCACTCATGTGGGGGGGAGATTACAACAACACATCTCGTAGGCTGCTGGGACTAATTGAAAAAGGAGTCGCTCTGTTGCAGTCCGCGAGACGCCGCTTGGATCTGGCTGCTGATAAGATGAGAAAAACCGAGCTTCATAAGAAAGGAAGAGTTGTATGAAACGGTGAATCAGTTGCTTTTTTTTTCTAAACCCTCTGAGTCATTCAGTCTGCGGTAGCTTTACCTGAATCTGCATGAGTCACTCTGCAGCTCAAGGTTGTGAATCAATCCCTGATCTGATGACTTTTAGGGTCAAAGGAACACCAGTTTTTGTCAAACACAGACCCGTCTTAACCTATTTCTCTATAGGAAACATAAAAATAATTACAACAGCTTTTAAGAGATTTGTCAACTGGAATTTTGTGGTAGAGTTTTGCTACCTTTGATCTGCCACGACCAGTTAAGAGGCCATTTTGATTCATTCCTTAAATTAGCAGTAGAAGCAACGTCACACTGTGCAAGAACGAGCTCTTGCAATAAAGTAGGGCTTCACTAATATAATTTTTTATTTATTTAATGATTTGGAGTTTAGATTTCAAACTGCCTTTAGCATCACAGACTGGAAATTAGCTAGGTTAGCTTTACTAAAAACAGTCTACAACAGAATGGAGTTCTAGGGTTTCCAAAAGGCGGCCAACATTTTCATTTCCAGCATGTTCCATAACAGACAGAAGGATTACACAGAGCAACTTTGTTAGCCGACGGAAGTCTTGCTCTCTCTCCCATTCTCGCAGCCCAAATTACCCTCAGACATGTCTTGACCAATAGTTTCCTTTTATTTATCTTCTTACAATCCTAGGCTTTTAGTAGTAATGCCTTCCACACTGCAGAGTGGTGCCGTCAGTGCAACCTGGTAGAGTTGATGTATGATGTGTTCAAGATAGGAAAAAGATGTGTATTTTTTCTGCTTTTGACTCGAATGAAAATAAGCCAGTTTCAGTGAAACGCTCACCCACCACTACCAGTTATGGCCGATTTATGTTTAAGAACTACAACCTGAGCAGAAAAGAGAGCAGAATTCAAACATAATGATTTTCTGCTGAAGTCCTGCTCTCTCTCACTTTCTCGCAGCCTGAACAATTTACTTTTATATAGCTTCTTACACTTCTGTGCTTCCCTTAACACTTTCCACACTGCAGAGTGGTGCTGTCAGAGCAACCTGGTACGGCTTAGGTATGATGTGTTCAAGATAGGAAAAAGTTGAGAACATTCAAAATAATACTGCTTTTCTGCTGAGGTCTTGCGCTCTCTAGCTTTCTCGCAGCCTAAATTCTCTTATAAATAGCTCTGATTTCTTTTTTAAACATGTCACTAATACCCAAGTTAGCTAACAATGACTCTTCTTTAGTCATTTGCAACCTGGTGGGGGCTCAACTATAATACGTTCAAGTTTTTCTTCCAACAGGCCAACTACTGCTTGGAGCTGATCAAGCTTAAAGTTGTCCGATTTCAGTAAGCAGCAAATTTCTTGGTGCCTCTCTATTAAAGTCTGCTAAAGCTTCACCTGATTCTGCATGAGTCACTCTGCAGTTAAAGCCTCCAAATCAATGCCTCATCTAAAGTCCTTTAGGGTCAAAGAGGTATAAAAGCAAAGCAATAGGAAATATTGGTTTTAGTGAAGACAGAAAAGAAGGATGGGATAAGGAAACTGAATATCTGCACTTGTTAAAGCTGCGCCGCAGCCTTCTTGGCTAATGCAAATCCATAACTCACTTTGCCCCCCAACCGGTACAAAATGTTCGGGGTCTCTGAAACGATGCACTCATCGATGGTGACGCATGCGGATCCGCAAACACACCTCATTTGGCATGTCTGCCACCCTGGCAGCGCTAATTGCTCACCAGATGAAAGCGGGAGCTACAGAAAGAAGTCAGTGCTGTCGTTACCCATCAGTGCTCCTCTCTTGGTCCTCTCCTCCTCACCAATGCACCCCTTTCCCTCCTCCTCCTCCTCCTCCTCCTGCGCTGTTCTTCCTTCAGTCTGTTACAGGGAATGACAGCGCGCTCCCCTTCCAGCTCGTCTGACTTCTCCTCATGCTCTCTGCCTCTGTTGTCCCCCACTCTCGTCTTAACCTGATGGGTGTCTCCCTCCGCTCCTTTCTTTCTCCTCCCCTCGTCCCCGGCTTGCCCAGTGGTGACATCACAGGGCAGTCTCAGGCATGCAGCCTGTTTATTCTGCAGCTTTTCCAGGAACCAGCCTCTCTCTCTTTCTCTCTCACACACACAGAGCACTCCCTCTCGCCCCGTCTCCTCACCCTTTTTACTCTTTTCGCCTCGCTCAACCTGCTCTCCCTGCTCCTGAGGCCGAGGAAATCCCTTTTTAGCCTCCCTTCTCCCACTCACTTCACGCAGGTCCCATCCGAGACTCAGAATCACAACAACCGCCTCCCTTTTTTCCTCGCTTCAAATTCCCGGCACAGAATTTGCCTGCATTTCCCCAAACAGAAAGGATTAAGGTAAAACAAAGCAGGGGGGAGTTTTCATCCTTTTCTTTCGTCAATCAGATGTTTAACGGCGCCTCAAATGGAAAGTTTTTTGCCCTCGTTAACATTTCCATATGACGTATTTAGAGGCAACCACGAGAAGGAACAAGCAGGGTCGGCTTTCATAACAAACAGCACTGTGCTACAGATTTCCCACTTCTAATTTCTCCTGATTGTTCATCTGGGGCTCGGTCAGCATGGCTGTTTTAAGGAAAGCAAAAACAGTGTCAAGTTTAGCGACTTGTTAAGCAAACTGTGGCTGTTGCCGTCTTGAAAGCGTGGCCAGAAAAGCGCGATCAATCTCTTCTCTTCCCATCGCGGCTGAGCTGCAAATGTAAACCAACTTTCTCAGAGTGCTTTTTCCAAGTAAGCACATCCAGAATCATCGCAGAGACAATGCCAAGTCGAAACCAATGCTCTGAAAGGGTGATTGTGGATTTACTTTAAAGCTTTAAAACTGTTGCTGCTGCTTTCAAAGTATCCTTTAATAAAGAAAAGCATGTTGCATGTCTGCAGGCTGGGGAACTCTTTCCTTAAAACTGTAAATAAAATGTATTTTATTCGTTGAAATAAATCATCTAGTCTTTTCGTTCACGTTTCCTCACTCACATAGGTAGTTGATGTCTACTAATAAGAAATACTGCAGGTTTATGCATTTAAATAAAACATCTTTTTGGGATTCTGTCCATTGTTTGCATCATTGAGGATAATTTGGTCCCACTCTGCTTCACACACCATGACCCAGTTTGGGGCAAGCTTCACCCGTCGCACAAGTAAAATGATGTTTATTGGTAAATCTGGCGATACGATGTGTATCACAATACAGGGGAGACAATACGATATATTGCGATAAATTGCGATGCAATGAGTAAGATTATATATTGTGATTTTTAAAACTGAATTTAACTGTAGAAAAACTGTCCCATCATTCTAAACACTCCAACCTGTTTCATAATTTAACACATCCAGTTTTATTACTAGATCTAGTTGATCCACTGGAACGAAGAAGCTGAAAACAGCCACAAACTACTAGTTATACTTTTGATTTTACTACAAAATTACTGTCATAATTAAGGGTTCCATTCAAATTCCCAAAAAAAAATTTCAGACACATTGCTTTTGAATATCAATACAATATCGTAACATAAAACATAGCGATATATCAGCTTATCGATATTTTCTTGCATCCCTAGTCGGTGTGAAGGTCTTCTTTTTTTTTTTTTTGCTTCGTCTTTCGTCTCATCTGTCGAAAAGACAAAGTCCAAGAAAAATAGAACATTTCTCCTGGCAACCCGACCATCAACATCTAACATGAAAACTGAGGCCAGTAGAGTCTAAATCGTAGATCTTAGATGTTTGTTTGTTTTTAGAATTTATGTATGAAGCACAATCTGACATTGGGCTAAATTTGCCTGGTGGGTGCCCCCTCTCGCTGCCGAATCATTTACTTCAACACCTCCAAGATTGATTGGTTTTGTTAAAGTCCTTGCTGTTGTCTTTCCACCCTGGCGTTATGAACTCGATTTCTTTTTAATCCAGACCAGCAAACTGCAGAAACCATTGCTTTTACAGCTGATGATTGGTTATTAAAGTGCTTCAAAGAGCAGCACTTGGCTGCTACTTCGCTTTCTGACTACTTTGGAAGCTGCAGGGGTGTACTTAGTTTTTTTGCACACTGCTTTTAGCTTCATTTCTGTCACAAACATCACGGCTTCAAGTTGTGTTTTTCCACCCATGGAGGTTAGATTTATATCATTTTACAACCTGGGAAAGATCAGTTTTATTACCACCTGATTATGTCTGCTGGCCCGTATTTTTACCACGACAGCAACAGATGGTCTGACAGAATTAAATACACCCAAGCAGAAGTTGAGTGCAAATCTTATTTTGTCAGATCGACTAGCAGCCAGCCCACTCCTTTAAACGTCAAAACAAACAAAAGCCCAAACTTAACTAGCCATGCGTGGCGCAGCTCCAGGCTGCGAATGAAAAAGCTCTAATAGCCAATGAGAAGCCCCTGGGAGCAACGTGGCTGCTACTTGAAAAAGATCTACTTTGATATCGGCCCCATCTTTCGAGCGCTGACGTCAAACACGTACCTCCGTTTACTGATGTGTGCAGGATAAAGGATAATATGAGGGCCTTCGCCGCGAAACCAAAACAAAGATAGGGTCTCGGGGGAGAGCCGCGGGAGCTTCCAGGGAGTCTTGCACAACACATGAATGTACCTGTTTGACAGGAGTTGGGTTCAGTTTCAGTTTGTCAAATCTAAATAAGAAAGGCTGCGCTTTGATCTGAGGGCTTTTTTATTTTAGCTCAGACGTGTCAGCAGAAAGGCGAAAGGAAACCTCACATTTCAGTTGAAGAGATTCTGTTTCATAGATTATTCAAAATAGTCTCATGTGTTTCTGTCCTAAAGCTTCCCACCCCCACTTCTCCCCCTCCATCCTCTCCGCAACAAATCACCAATCTGTTTGCGACCCTTCAGGCACGCTCCACAACTCCTCTGGCTTCAGAGGGGAACGTATTTAAACCAGACAATGCCGGGGGTCTCTGATTGGATACCCGGATCGCAGAGCTTTTATCCCAGGGTTGGACGACCCGAGCGCCACGCTCGTCAGAGTTCAATAGACGCGACGTTTGGCCCAACGGATGACAAATGGGAGCAGAAACCACACAGCGTGGGAGATGCACATCAACAAGCTTTTTCACTGGTCAAATCGTAAAAAATGGGAATATTTTCAGATTCATTAAACACATTAAAACCGAGAACCTCTACCATAACTCCCAGAGGTGACAGGAGCTGCTTCTAACCAACAGCTTGCAGTGATCCTGCAGGGGCTGGCGTGAGCCTTGCTCTGCCAAAAGCGAACGAGCTCGGACTTGTCGCCGCCTTAACGACGTCGGGCGACAAGTCCGCAGCGCCGCAGTCAAACAGGAAGGAGACGGGAGCTAGTCGGAGCAGGACCTGGAGGCAGAGGTCCACCTCGGCCTCTGCAGCAGGGCTTTAATCGAGCATGTCGCACCTCGCTGCCCGGGCTGACGCAGGGGAAAGAGATAGAGGGCGACACCTAAACGCAGAATGATGAACCTGCTCTCAAACACCATCTAAGCCACATTCGATACACATTCAATCGAATGGAACGTCCTATTTGGGATCAAACTGTTCAGGCTGCTCAGTTCGCTCATTAAATAAATCCCAGTGAACATTAAATGTGTCGGAAGCTCTAAAAACAATCGGCTGCTGCTTTGTTTGAAACCAAACTAACTCCAGGTGTTTACTTTGACTCATGTAACTCCCTGCAGGTGCAGCAACCCCGACTTTGCATTCCAAAAACGGGCTACCGTCCGCTCGTCCAGCAGCGACAGAAAACTACAACAGGACGACCACAAACCGTCCTACTGGACATGTTCTGCGTCCTTATACGTGGGGGTGTGACGGCCCAGAACACCAACAGTTTATGTGGTTAACCTTCCAAACTTTTAAGTATAAGTATAAAGAAGTTGTTTGAAGTGGGACGGACGGACGGATGGATGTATGTAGGGATGGATGGATGTATAGATGGATGTATAGATGGATGGATGTATAGATGGATGTATGGATGGACATATGGATGGATGGATGGATGTATAGATGGATGGATGGATGGATGGATGGATGGATGGATGGATGGATGGATGGATGGATGGAATGCATGGACATATGGATGAATGGATGGATGGATGGATGGATGAATGTATAGATGGATGTATGGATGGATGGATGGATGTATAGATGGATGGATGGATGGATGGATGGATGGATGGATGGATGGATGGATGGATGGATGGAATGCATGGACATATGGATGATGGATGTATAGATGGATGGATGTATAGATGGATGGATGGATGTAGGGATGGATGGATGTATAGATGGATGGATGGATGTATAGATGATGGATGTAGGGATGGATGGATGGATGTAGGGATGGATGGATGGATGGATGGAATGCATGGACATATAGATGGATGGATAGATGGACATATGGATGGATGTATGGATGGATGTATAGATGGATGGATGGATGGATGGATGGATGGATGGATGGATGGATGGATGGATGGAATGCATGGACATATAGATGGATGGATGGATGTTTAGATGGATGGATGGATGGACATATAGATGGATGGATAGATGGACATATGGATGTATAGATGGATGTATAGATGGATGGATGGAATGCATGGACATATAGATGGATGGATGGATGGATGTATAGATGTATGTAGGGATGGATGGATGTATAGATGGATGTATGGATGGATGGATGGATGGAATGCATGGACATATGGATGGATGGATAATGGAATGGATAGATGTATGTATAGATGGATGGATGAATGAATGGATGGATAATAGAATGGATAGATGTATGTATAGATGGATGGATGAATGAATGGATGGATGGATAATGGAATGGATAGATGGATGTATAGATGGATGGATGTATAGATGGATGGATGGATAATGGAATGGATAGATGGATGTATAGATGGATGGATGAATGAATGGATGGATGGATAATAGAATGGATAGATGGATGTATAGATGGATGGATGAATGAATGAATGGATGGATGGATAATGGAATGGATAGATGTATGTATAGATGGATGGATGAATGAATGGATGGATGGATAATGGAATGGATAGATGGATGTATAGATGGATGGATGTATAGATGGATGGATGGATAATGGAATGGATAGATGGATGTATAGATGGATGGATGTATAGATGGATGGATGGATAATGGAATGGATAGATGGATGTATAGATGAATGAATGAATGATTAAAAGCACTTCTCCATACATTCCCAGACTTTTCCCGGCTGTGTAGAGAAGAAAACCCGCTCGGGTCACAACATGGAAACCCTGGCAGCTCTGTATCCAAGAAAACAGATTTCCAGAATATCTGATAAAGACGCTCCGGTGGATCTCAATATTTCATCAGCCTAGCCAGAGGCGTGTAGAGAACAACCCCAGCAGCATGTGAGGAGTCAGTCTGCTGCTGTACGGAGAGCCTAGATTTATGAATCAACCTGCTCTCAGAGGGGGAGAGCTGAAGTGCAGCGCAGCTTCATCTTCCTCATCAAGAAATCATATGTTGCTCCCCTCAGTTTCTCTGCTCATTTCCAAACTGTTACTACAAAACAACTCATTTGCATTCCACTATTCCCAGGAATACTTGAGAATTCAAGGACGGAAACCTTCTTCTTTTTTCCTTTTTCCTTTACAATTTGCAAACACTAAAAGACAAGAAGCATCTCCTCCATTTGTTTTGAGACCCAAACTAACTCAGGAACTCGCAGCAAACACACCAGCGACCTGCACAATAGCTTGTTTTGCTGTATATGTTGGCAGCTGTCTGATAACAGTTTCGAGCGCTCCGGATTTTCATTCAGCAGAATGGCACAGTGAGATAACCGACTGCGTAAATAAAACACAGGAGGAGCGAACATGGTCTCCTCTGAGCCCCCAAACTGCCTGCTGGTCGGAGCATCCTCGGGAGTTGGAACCGCCGTTTATCCCTAAACCACAAAAAGGGGGGATGTTTTTGCATGCAAAGTCACACAGGATGTGCTTAATAGTGAAATCACGTCCAAACACACACAGACTGACACGCACACATGGAGAGAGGGATTAGGGATCGTCCAACCTGTTGGGATGTGGTTGAGCGCCGATGTCTTGAGAACCTCCAGCGACTGTTCTTTCCCCAGGATTCCCTCTGTGGGAGAAAGAGAACATTCTGCTTCAAATATGGTCCGCAGCATTGAGACGGGGGCTGGTTGCCGGCGACGCGGCTGATAAGCGGGTAGTTGAGGGGTGGGGGGAGTAAAAAAAGAAAAAAATAATTAAAAAAAATAAAACATGATTCAGGGTGATTCAGGTCATCCGAACGGCTGGGAGCACGTGCGGCGGCGCCGAGGCTGCTGCAGCCTGATCCATGAGCGGCGAGGGGGAGGAAGCTGCTGCTGCGCTCGCACGGAGGGATGCTTTGGACCGGAGAGGAGCTCTCAGATAAGCTTCGATTCTGAGGGATGCTGAGCGCTCATCAGCGCTTGTGTGTCAGTTTGGTGTGTGTTTGGGGAGTAGAGGGGTGGGGGGTGGGGGGGTGTTGGCGCTCGACTGATAGCGCCTGTGCTCGGCATAGCAAATGTGGCTAACAGCGGCGGCGGAGAGAGGGATGAGGAGGCGATGGGAGAGGAGAGGGGAGGGGAGGTAAAAATAGCTCACCCTTTTGTGTATAAGAGCACATGCAGAGCACGCACGGTGCACACACATGCAGACACAAAGAGGCTCCTATACCGTGCACGGGCGAGCGCACGCGCGTGTATGCATGCATGCATGTCCGTGTGTGTAGGCTGCAATTATAGTGGCAACATGAAAAGGCTTTTGTAGCTGCTGAGCCCTGGGAAGACATGGCTATAAAAAGCAGAGCGTCACGGAGGAGGAGGAGGAGGAGGCTGCATCAGGGGCAGGGGGAGAAAGAGGTAAGGGGGGGATGGAGCAAAATCACAATGAAAATGTGTCTGCATGTGTGCATGCAGAATATTTTTAGTAACCCAAAGCACCTGTTTCATATATATATTCTGATCACATCGACATCAGAGAGGGGGCGAAAACATGCAATTATTCCTTTGGATCTGAGATAAACAAAAAAAACCAAAAAACATGTGAAATCCCCTCTGGAGGATTAAAAGAGCGGAAAACAGGCGGCCGCCTCGCTATCCGTGGTCTATTTCTGGAACCCTCTCTGGAATAGCCTCGCACATACACAAGCTTAATTAGCTATGAAGCCGGAGGATGCTTTTTGCTGCGGATTGTGTATTTCGCCTCGCGCCACCTTGCACGAATGGCTGCACCGGTGTGTGTGTGTGTGTGTGTGTCCCCCATATCCACACCCCATCCCCTCCCGCGAGGACTTGCTTGGCCCAATTGAATCAAGCCAAATCCGGCAGACACCGTCCTCCGGGCGTGATGCGCCCAGAACGCACACACCTCCAAACAGGTGCCCCCTCGGTTCCAGTTGAGTTTTGTTTGCCAGACTTCATGCAAAAACAAAACAAAAAAACAAGCAAGGAAAGGGTGTGAGAACAGACGCCTGGAACATCGGTGGTACCCGACTTCTCCAGATGAAGCCTATTCAAATCACACACTGCTGTATTTTGCAATGGAAATGAGGTGCATCTGCGTGTGATGACACCTGTGGCTTCGGAGTAAATCGACCCTGGTTTTTGCACAACTTGCTGCTTGCAGCTTCACATCTCGCACTCGAGCGCTGCGAATTAGCGAGGGGCGGATGTGTTTGCATGCGGCTGGTTAGAGAAAGCGGATCGGCTTTCAGAGCAAACCGCACGGTCGGGAGATGAGAGGCGTGGACGTTCATTTGGTCAGGTTACAGCCTCAAACTTTAACATATTTTATTGGAATCTTATGCGTTAGACAGAAAGTAGAGCATGATTGTGAAGTGGAAACCTGGAAAGTGTGGCACGCATTTGCATGTGTGCTAGTAGTGGGCCATATAAACAGTATTAGGCAGAAATCATATAAAAGGTATAGATTTTTGACAGTACCGGCCTACCGCGACGGCACATTTTGATGATGTCATCAAGCTGTGCCAATGTACCTGGACCAGGTACACAATGAGGATAAATACTGACGTTTAGTGCTCATCTTTAAACTAGAAATTACAAGTTAAAATGTGTTGTTTTCCAATTAAGGGAAAAGAAACCTGGAAAAACTTGGAAGCATTTTGAATTCAAATATGTGCAGTTTTGTTTTAGTGCGATATTAAGTTTAGAAATGATTAACCGGAAAAGCAGAACATTTTGCATTTTGTTTTCACAATAAATGTTCTTTAACGGGCTTTCTAAACTTTTTTGGAAGTTTTTCTTCTGCAATGCAATTCATTTTGACTTACATAAAGAAAAGAATATATCGCAACAGATATCGTAACAGCACATGCTTAGATTATGTCTCAATAAAGATTTGAGGCCATATCGCCCAGTCCTAATGTGCGCCTTTAAATCCAATAAGACAGGTTTTTTTCCCCATATACAAACTTACATTTTTGCCCTTTCTTCTTTGCAAAACAGCACAGGTTGGGGTCCCGGCACATATTCTTGATTAGATTTACATCTGGACTTTGACTAGGCCATATTGACACATGAATATGCTTTGATCTAAACCAATCCATTGTAGCCCTCTATGTTTAGGGTTCTGTTTGTCTTTGGAGCAGGTTTTCTACTTGGAATGTAATATATTTAGCTCCATTCATCTTCCAATAAAGTGTTAACCTTTTTTTGTCCCCTGTAGAAGAAATAGTCCCACAGCATGAACCTGCCACCACCATGCTTCATAGTGGGTATTTAGTTTCCTTTAACGATTCGTGTTGCCACTCCTCCCTGAAGGCCAGATCTAGGGAGTGCATGACAAACAGTCGTGCTCCTCAGTCTTCACATATGATAACTAGCGAACCCTGAGGCCTTCACAGAACAGCTGGACAAAAACTGAGACCATTATGTGGGTTTTCATTTAGGGGTGTCGGCATAAAGGGTTCTGAATGCAAATGCAATTCATAGACAGACTAATAAAACTGTCCTTCCACTTTGCAGCTAAGCACTACTTTGGTTGGTCTGCTGTATAGAATCCCGGTGAAATGAAGTGAAGTTTGTGGCTGTAAAAATGTGAAGAAGGGAAAAAAAACCTATGGGGCGTGAACAGTTTTGCAGCAAACTGGAACAAGAACCAGCCCAAACAAGAGGAGAAGTAACCTATAACAACAAGCCCCATCAATCTTAAATGCAGCCTAGTTACCCAGCAGCTCCCCTCCTCCTCTCTTATCTTTCTCCCACTCTTTCTCTCATTCCTCCCATCTTCCGCGTCCCAGTGGGTAAGCATCGGGAAGACGGGGAGCTAAAAATAGCCTCAGCTACCCTCGGGCGGAGAGTCAGTCATCTCAGCCTAATGCAGATTCTTTTTCCCGTCAAAAACATGCTTCTCGTGATGAGCGGGGAGAAGGGGAAAGGCCTGTAGGAGCGGAGAGCACCGTCCGCTGCAAACTTGACCCAGTCTTGGCTCGGCCAGCGGACAGAACGTTGAAAGAGGCCTTTGTTACGCAGCAGGAATGAGAATGAGACGTCTGTCCATGGCGTTTACAAAGAGGGACGGGGACGGAGAAAGAGAGGAAGGATGCTCCGGCCTCATTACATTCAGCGCACTTCCGTTCTTGCTGCTTCGTCCAGGGTGACTCCAGTGAGCAAGGTGAACCAGACAGGAACAATACGATTAATCAAACACGCCTCTCCTTGAAGAGCGTTTTCCTCTGGGTCGCAAATTCGCTTCCCGAGGGCACCGCCTGACGTCATGGCGACTGATAAAAGAGAATGGGTGACCCCTGTGTGAGCCCACGCTGGTGTGCGCTCCCTGAACGTTCGGAAACAACCATCTGACCCTCGATTCATGCCGGCCGAGTCAGAAAAACAGTAGTAATGCAATTTGCCGTTCCTCTGAGCCTCTCGGAAAGCCTGCGTTTGATATAAAGTCAAACAATTAGCTGGAAATTGTTAATTACACCACAGGCATCTGGTGTCCATCCGCTGCAGAGAAGTTCAACCAAAACTAGCATGCACTCTGAATCTGCAGCTCAGATTTATGAATCTAATATGGCTATGACATTTCAATAGGGGGTTTGTATGAAATTTATAAGCACATTCATTATTTAAGCCGCTGGAGTTCGGAGCATTCATTTAAAAAGCTGGAAATTTATGAGCTCCAGCTTGATTAAGTGAAAAAAAAAGCTGGAGTTCTCCTTTATTCAATATCCTCAACATCTTTTTTTGGGGGGGCTCATTGAAAGCCAAACATTTACACTGAAGGCTTTAAAAACACGCCCAAACTATTTAATCCTGAAGGTTTTATGTAAGGTTCTAACTCTCAGTTAGCTCAGGTAAAACACAACACTGCAGCTCATCCAGAAGGTCATCATCATCATCAGAACGGTATGTCCTACACAATCACGTCCCTAATCGACAAACGAATAACTATGAGCTTGTGAATATCGAAATAAATGGAAGTATTCTCCTATTGGAATAAAGACCATGATAAATTCCATTTTGATGTCTTCCAGCTAATAGGGAACTGGGCCAAATATTCCAAACCAGCCTCAAATTAGCATGAAAATGATCAAAATCTTTCTTTTAAAAACATTGTGCACTCGCAACTACTCTATTAGGCTTTAGCGATTTATATCAATATATTTTGATTGGTATTTTTGCCATTTCTTGTCATAAATGTAATGTTTGGCAACGACTAAATTGGTTTATTAATTTAGACGTTTAGAAGTGTAAGGATAAAAACGCCTCGCTGATTAGTATGATCATTACTCGATAGAACAAAGGTATGTAGAACACCCTCTCTGAAGACAACAATTCAATTCAGTTTATTTATATAGCGCCAATTCATAACAGATGTCATCTCAAGGCACTTAACAAGAAGTCCTTTCAATACATTTATACAAACATTCCAATCAGTTAAAAAGTTTCCTATTTAAGGAATCCCAGCAGATTGCGTCAGTCATTGGCGTGAGGTTGGGCCCCGTTGATGCAGACTTTCCAACCACAGCAATCCTTCAGCAATCCCTCATACTGAGCAAGCATGTAGCGACGGTGGAGAGGAAAAACTCCCCTTTAACAGGAAGAAACCTCCAACAGAACCAGGCTCAGTAGGAGCGGCCATCTGCCACGACCGTCTGGGGGTTTGAGAAGACAGAGCAGAAACACAGAAGGAACAGAAGATCTGATATAAGAGAACTTTCTATGTTACAGGAAGTAAAAAGTTAATAACAGGACACAGTGGATGTTCAGTTTCTGGGAGCATCATCCCAGTCGATGCCCCTCGTCCAACAGGGCATTGCAGCCAAGCAGGATACCAGACCAGGTATATCTTCTATGGAGAGAAAAACACTGAGAGAAAACAAAGTTAACAGTCGAAGTAGAAGAATGTACTGTAATACAACTGGAGAGTCGTAGGAGAAAAGAAAGTAGCAGAGTGAAGAAAATTGGTAAGTCTGTCCTCCAGCAGTCTAAGCCTATGGCAGCATAACTACAGAGATAGCTCAGGATGACCTTAGCCACTCTAACTATAAGCTTTATCAAAAAGGAAAGTTTTAAGCCTGGCCTTAAAAGTAAACAGAGTGTCTGCCTCACGGACTAAAGCTGGGAGCTGGTTCCACAGGAGAGGAGCCTGATAACTAAAAGATCTGCCTCCCATTCTACTTTTAGAGATCCTAGGAACTACAAGTAAACCTGCAGTCTGAGAGCGAAGGGCTCTGTTAGGAACATATGGAACAATTAGATCTCTGATGTAAGATGGAGCTTGATTATTAAGGGCTTTGTATGTAAGAAGAAGGATCTTAAATTCTATTCTGGATTTAACAGGGAGCCAATGAAGGGAAGCTAAAGCAGGAGAAATGTGATCTCTCTTTTTAATATTCATCAGAACTCTTGCTGCCGCATTTTGGATCAACTGAAGGTTTTTAATGGCATTTTGTGGACTACCTGATAGTAAAGAATTACAATAGTCCAGCCTTGAGGTAACAAATGCATGGACTAGTTTCTCAGCATCACTCCTGGACAGGATGTTTCTAATGTTAGCAATATTCTGGAGGTGAAAGAAGGAAATCCTAGAAACCTGTTTAATATGGGATTTAAATGTCAAGTCTTGGTCAAAAATAACGCAGAGGTTCTTTACGTTATTACTGGGGGCCAATTTAATGCCATCCAGATGAAGTGATTGACTAATCAGTTTCTGTTTTAGAACTTCTGGTCCAAAGACAGCAACTTCTGTCTTGTCAGAATTTAAAAGCAAAACGTTTAGATTCATCCATGTTTTTATGTCTTCCAGACATGCCTGTAACCTACCTAACTGACTGGGTTGATCAGGATTTACACACTTTGGAGAAGATGGGCTACAGCAGCAGATCACTCCTGTCTCCTAAGAACAGAACATCCTTTACTCATTTAACAAGCCAATAAACACACAGTGCCTTCAATAAGGTCCAAAGTAATCAGTCAACAAGTCTCCCAATGTTTCACTAGAATGACTAAGTGTAGTTTTTATTGACGAGTGCTGCTTGTTTGGCAGTCGTTTATATAACTTTAGCAATTGTGTACACCTTCTAAATAAAAGGGTATTTTAACTGCTAATCTTTGTCAGTGTGTCTTAAATAGTTTCATACAGGTAAGGGCATCCTAGGAAATAGGAATTGGTTGGTTTTTCAGTTCTCCAGAACGGAACAGGTACAGATCTTTAAAAAAAAAAAAACAAACAAAAAACCTTGTGGCGTTATTGTGAAATATAACTAAAATTGAAATCATGCAAGTGTTTTTAAAAGCTGTGAGCAAGATTTATAACTAATGTTTTTAAATTACTTCAGAATTTCTTATTTCCTTAATTTTATTGTCATATCATACCCTGAAAACTTAGGCAAACACAAAGGTGGGTCTGGTTGCCTCACTGCGTGGTTTCAGTTTTTGTTATTTTTAAGCAGCTGTTTGCTTAGATGTGGGACAGCTCTGCAGTAAGGCAAGGGAATTTTATTTATATAGCACACTTTAAACAACAGGGTAATTCAAGGTGCTTTACATGATTTGGTGAAAAAGAAAAACAGAGTAGTACAGGGAAACTCGCTAGAAGCCTGACTTTAAAGCTGGCAATGATCGTTTTAAATACATTTTTTTATTTTCTAAAGTCTAAGGGAGGAGCAGCTTTCAGTTTCTATGCTCCTCTAATCTGGAACAAACTTCCAGAAAACTGCAAAGCTGCTGAAACACTGAGTTCTTTTAAATCACAACTAAAAACGTACCTGTTTAGAGCTGCCTTTGAGTAATGCTTTCACGTATCATATGTTTTGTTTATGCTTCTTGCTTTATTGCTGTTTTTACTTTAGCTTCGTCTGTGTTTTACTGCTATTTTTATTTTATCCCCTAATCATGTAAAGCACCTTGAATTAGCTTGTTGTTGAAAGTGTGCTATACAAATAAAATTGTCTTGCCTAAGCAAATGATTGGAAGCTAATAAAAAAAACTAAGCTAGCTATTTCTGGTCTTAGTTTGAAAAATCTCTTAATTGCTTGAGTGTGCGGTTTTTTCATCTCCCTATTTACTGCTGATGAATGATGTGGGGAGCATTTTTATTCCCACATTTGGTGGCAGTACATTAAAAATAGCCACTCATTTATTTTTTTAACATTTCATGTGTTTTTGAATCAAGATTTTTTTCAGCTTCTTTTAAATTCATCATCTCTTTTTTTTTTTTTTTTCTTTGTCTGCCGAGCGGCTCATATAAATAGTTCGTATTTGCTCACAGTTGAGTTTCTGATGAGCATCCGAGATGATACCACAAATGGTTGCTAGGAGACCTGTGATGCAACTGCAAAAACTCGCTAGCTGGGCCAATTGACTTACAACAACAAACGCCCACGCTATCGCGGTTGCTCATAGTGGCCCTGCACCTACTATGCACACAGCGTAACAGGTGCAACATTTAATATCTGTCTCAACTTTCTCTTTTTTTTTCTTTCCCTGCTTTCTGCTAGCAAAGATAATCTTTATCTGCTTGCGTAACATCAGCATCTCCCTGTTGGCCAGAACAGACATTCATACTCTGTGTTTACCGCTGTGTCCAGCACCATGTCAAAAGGCACAGGGATAGGGTTCCAGGGAGGCGGTGTAAACCATAATTGCCGCCGACAGCTCGTTGGCAGAACACAGTGTATCCCGTTTCTCGGCTGGGTCTAGACAAAAGACACGGGGACAAAAGACGCGTCCCGTTGCTTTCATTAGCTCATGTTCACTCTCTGCTGTCTTTGTCCTAACACCAATTAAACACAAGGCTTTTCTAATGATTTCGGTTTAAACGCCATGATTAGGTGTCTGTTTTTTGGAAGGTGGGGGTGGGGGGGGGGGGGGGGGGTGACTTTGCATCGTTTGCGCAAGGACAAAGTGGAGCTTGTGTGCGCTGGGGGTCAGGCCAGGGACCCCCCCCCTGGGTTTGTTCTCTGATGGACGGTTGATCATGTTCAGCCAAGTCGCTGGGACATGGGAGGACAGAGCGGACGAACTGTCTGGCTGGAAACTCCTCTCTGCGAGAGAGAGAGAGAGGGTGCGGCATTGTGGGAACATGCCGCAGACGAGTATTTTGCAACGATTTTTTTTATTTTATTTTTTTTATTTGGCTTTTAGGGACAGAATCAACATGTCTGCACAAGTGAACGAGCTGACAAACGTGACAATAAGGCTTGTAATTACCCACCACGAGGCGTATGCGGCCCCCACGGCGGCGGCCACACACCAAAGAGGGAGGGGGGGTGGGGGGGTGGGGGGGGGGGGGGCTTAGAAAAGAAGGGCAGTTTGTGTCATGCATGCCCTCGTCCTGGGTTCCTTTTTTAGCAACACGATTCGCAGCAGCAAAACGCTCAATCATGAAGGGGAGAATCACCACGAGGGGTGGTGGGGGGGAGGGGAGAACCAAAAATAATGATTGTTTGTGCACCACATGCGCACGTGCTCATATCTGCTGTGCGTGCTGCTAAAAATAGACTCGGGGGATAAGCCGGGCCCTTTTTATTGCAGTGAAAGCTTTTAACCCGTTCGCCCCCGGATTTCAGCGGTGTGATGTGTTATCGCGTGCAGCTGCAGGAGGCGATGAAAAGGGATCAGTGAAAGGTGGAAAATTAGACGACAAAGGCCCCATTTTTAAGACAAAAATAAATAAAATGTATGGATTCCCCTCTGCTTTAAACTTTTCCTACTTTTTAATGGGAATTTTTTCTTTTTTTGATGGACCAACAAAAAGTAGTGCGTTCTTGTAGCTTGACAACTAAAAGGGTTCATGTGTATTCAGCCCGCCTGATACAATACTATGTAGTACCACATGTGTTTTGGTGGGGGGGTGTCTCCACCCGCTGCACAGAACAGCTCAAGCCCAGTCAGATTGGATGGAGAACATCTGTTAACATCCATTTTTTTAAAGATCATATATTCAATTTAAGTCTGGACTTTGACTAGGCCGTTCAAACAAAAACACTTGGATCAAGCCCATGTAGCCTTGTTGTCTTTCTCACCAATCCTCTGTATTCAGCTCCATCCATCTTCCCACCGGCTCTGTCCTGTTGACAGATTCGCCCACCTGAGGTGTGGATCTCTGCAGCTCCTCCAGAGTTAACTTGGACATTTTGGCTGCTTCTCTTATTAATGCATTCCTGGTCTGGCCTGTTAAACAGAGCTCTGTGAGATCTTTTATAGCTTTAGGGTATCAGTGTAGAACTAATGAATGCCGTGTATTGTAACTTTCATTTGATAATAATGCAACACCCTGTATTGGGCTATCACATAAAATCCTAGTTAAATACATGGTTGTTTGTGTTGGTAGTGTGAAAAAAATGTGATATATTGGGTGTGAATACTTTTTCAAGGCGCTGTAGGTCAGCAGAAGCTTTCACCAACCAGCAGCGCTAACCCTCCACTCCCAGACTGGTCTCTAAATCTCCACGCCACTACCTAATAGTATCTGGCAGGTGTAATAAAAAGCAAATCCATAATATAGACTTATAGCCATCTGGAGATCTGTGTGCATACTGTATTGCAATGTTTGTCAGAGACATGGGTAAGATCCAACAAAACGTGCAGAAGAGGCATGGGGGGGGGAACGTGCCATCGAATGATCCTGCAGAGATTAGCAAGCGGAGCAGCTGGCTGCCAACAACGACAATCTAATACTTTTCAAATAAAAATGAAAGCTAATAAATATTTCTGTACCCCGACGCAGCGACATGCCACCATCCAAGACTGACAGCTGTAGCCTGATAGTTTGGGGGTTTTATTAGAGCGTGCCCTGATAAAAACTACAAGATTAATATTTGGTCACGACAGCAATTACTAGGAGATGATTAAGACACATGTTGCCTTTCTTTAAAAAAACCGACACCTATAGGGTGAACGGCGGCACATCCCTCGGGTCGGCGGAGGGAAAATCCCTACACAAGGGTGCCTACATGTGAGTGTCACATGTTTGCCTGGAACAAGGTTTACGTCAGCAGCCGTCCCTCTTCATTTCTGTGAAAATTCCCTCCTGACCGCATGGTAAGAGTTGGCTAACAGTTGCGCACACACCAGGAAGCTGCTTAATTAAACTGTCGTAATTAGCAGACAAGACTAACTTTGCATCCGCTGAACCCTGGTTTTACTCCTTTACTCTGTTTCCTTGGTTTCCCTCCACGTCTCCTCCTCCTCCAACACTCACCAATTACAGTACTACACTTGTTCTTCCTTCTGTGATTTCTATCCTCAGTAGAAGTATTAGAAATCCTCCCCAGCTCCCCTTTGTTCTCAGTCAGACGCATGTGGGAGGTTGTCCTTGGTCGTGCCACGGCAGGTTTGGCTTCTGTTATTTTTAACAGCCCGCATCCAGGCGTGTTTGCTTTGCTTTAAATTATATGAAAGTTTATTCATTACGCCACCGCCCTGCCTCCGGTCTGTCAGCCAGCGTTTGGCTCCACATCCACGTCACCTTAGGACCACCTTGTGAAGCTTGAGCGCGTGAGAAAAAACTGTATTTCCTTATTTGTTAGAAGCAAAAAACAAAACAAAAAGAAATGCACAATTTTTTTTACAGTGAATCAAACTTCCCACTGTCTTTCTTAAGTTAAATACTTAGGCTTGTTTACTGATCTGCAGCAGACTATTTATTTATACCAGTGAGCACGGAAGGGTACAGTGTGCCGCCAACAAGGATTTCAAAACAGAGTTGCATCAAAAAAAGAGAGACGAGAATATTTGATTAAACACTGTGGAAAACTTCCAAGTAGAAAAAAAGCGATTTCTTTTCCCCCCCATCCCACACGGTTGACTGACAGCTTGAGGTTTGATCAAAGAAAGCTCTCCGTCTCTGGTTTGTCACTGAAAGTATTTTAAACTAGGGCTGTCAAAACTAACACGTTAACGCAGGTCGATTAATTTGTAGAATTAACGCGATACATTTTTAAACCCAATTAACACATGCACAGGATTACCCGCCCTGTTTACCCTACAATCCAGCCCGCGCTGCGTTCAGTGCTCCTCACGTAAACAGCATGGCAGACCCTAACTGCATCCGTGGTTCTCTCTCTTCTCAGTTGCAGGCTGGATAGAGGGATTATCGGTCTACGTCACTCCCTGCTCTACTGCGCGTGTAGTCTGCAGAAACAGACACGATCAGGTGTTGTAAACGATCAGAAGAAGCGATTGGAGCGAGCAGATGGTTAAAAATGCAACAATCTGCAGAGATAACGAAACAAGCTAACATAGCTAACAAACGCTGCAGCTGCAAGATAACAACAAATAACAGCGGGAACTGGAGTTATGTAATGGTTCGGTTCCACATCATTTGCACTCCTGTTGATATGCAAATAATCTCTCTATTGTTCAGAATACAATTCAATTCAAAAATGCTTCACTGATCCCAGAGGGAAAATAAGTTGTAGCCCATACTATTGTATTCTTCAAGGCGTTGTTGGAGATCCTGATGGCTGTGGGCAGGAAGAATCTCCTGTAGCTGTCTGTGTTGCAGCGAAACTTGTAAAACCTTTGACTGAAGACACTCTGTTGTTGTAGGATAGTCCCATGAAGAGGATGCTCAGGATTGTCCAGTATTAATATAAGATGGTCAACTTTACATTTAGAAAACGTTAACCAGTTAGATGGCCTTAGTAACTGGCTAAAAGATAAATAGGTTAAAAGAACCACATGTAAATGTGTTTGTGGAGTTCAAAACTAAAGTTCCATGCATCTCTCCTGTATTTCCTTTTTTTTTTTAAGAGCAAAAAACATCCAGTTTTGTCCTTTATTTAAATTTTTTCAGTCATATTCAGGAATGTTAAATAATTGTGATTCATTCACAGCTACCCTGTGATTAATTAGATTTAAATTATTTTTTATCGTTTGACAGCCCCACTAAAACTAAAGGAGCAGTATTATTCGTGAAAAATTAACTAAATCTTGGTTTGTTATGCAGATTTGTTATGTAATATTCGAAAATATTCGAAAGAAAATGTAGCTTGGGAAGCTGAAATACCTGGACGCAAGGCTATTTGGCACGCTATTGGCAAGGCAAAGTTTGCAAAGCAGCCAGTCTCATTTATAAACGTTGCGTACGCACAAAACGGGGCCTGAAACTGGCGTACGCAACTTTCAAAGCAAAAGTTGTGATTTATAAAAAACAGACTTGACGGGAAAATGTGCGCACCTGTACGCCAACTCTGACCCGTGCGTACGGACATTTTGGAGACGGGGGGAATCGACGACGCAGTTGGTGAGGTGGTGAACTGCAGCCAGACTGCATATTACTCCTCTCACACATATCATTTCACCTCACACCAAACATTAATTATGGATTCGTGTTATTATAAACATCCAAACCAGCAATGGTATCTATATTGTAGCTTTGCAGTGAGCTATAGCTGTTCTAAAAACATTTTTCAATATTAAAATAAATACATAAAATGTATCTCAAAACCTTAAACTCCGATAAAAGGGCCGGGACTGTATGCCAATTAATAAACTGAATCATCTGTACCATAGATTATTGATTGGCACGTTCATTGTGCCAAGGAAGAAAGCAATCAGTCTTATTGCTGCCAATAGAAATACCCCAACTACTTTCAAGCGTAATATTTGAGATGGATGCACTGGCGTTGCTAGAAGATTTTGCAATTGGAAGGATTAGGAGAGAACGCGTGTTCAGGGATCATGCGGACCTCCTTGCCCATGATGATGACTGGCTAATAAGCAGATTCAGATTCCCTAGAGCTGTGCTCTTGGATCTCTGTGCTGAATTGGGCCCGGTTTTGGAGAGACCGTCCAGGCGGAACCGTGCCATTCCGGTCCAGCTGCAGGTGCTCACCACTCTGGGGTTTCTCGCAACTGGTTGTTACCAGCTGGAATTAGCCGACAGGTATGTGTCTGAGTGACATGATTCTTACTATTCTGCCTAAAGTCCCTTTTTGGAAATAATGCCTTCAAATATGTTATATTTATTTACTAGGTCTGGGATATCACAGCCGTCCCTGAGCGCAACAATGCCTGCAGTCTTGGATGGGATCATTAAAATGAGCAGGCGATACATCATGTTTCCATATACTGTGGGGGAGCAGGCCGAAATTAAGATGCAATTTGCAGCAATGTCCGGTTTCCCAAACATAATCGGCGCAATTGACTGCACCCATATTGCTATAAGGGCCCCGTCCGAGGATGAATTTGTTTTCGTCAATCGGAAACATGTACACAGTATTAATGTGCAAATCATATGTGATTCACACATGATGATCACTAATATGGTGGCACGATGGCCTGGGTCAACACACGACTCCTTTATCTTGACACACAGCAGTGTAGGGAACAGACTGCAGGCAGGCGCTGTGCGTGATGGCTGGCTGCTTGGTAAGTCCTCACCGTCATTAGAAATGCTGCTTGTTGACGCCTGAATTAAACGTGTTATCACTTGCAGGTGATAGTGGCTACCCTCTCAGGAGCTGGCTTCTGACCCCGTTCCCAGACCCACAGACAGCAGAGGAAATGCGCTACAACTCCTGTCACACGCGTGCGCGCTCAGTCGTGGAGCGTGCCATAGGTCTGTTAAAATGAAGGTGGCGGTCATTGGATGCCTCGGGTGGCAGACTATAATACCACCCTACAAAGGTCTGCAAGATCGTGAGGGCATGTGGAATTCTTCATAACATGGCACTGAGAATTGGGATTCCCCTCCCTCCTGGCCTACCCCCTCCCTCCTGGCCTACCCCCTCCCCATGAGAATCCTGACCCACAGCCGCCTCCTCCTCGACAGGAAGCCTTCACCCAGGGAGCAAGGATCCGCCAGGATGTAATGCGGCGTTTGAGATAACAACGACAAGGTTCATTTATTAAAATGTTTTATTGTATCATTTAAGGTACCAATGGCTGTCACTATGTCGCACAGCACACTCTTTATTTCCTTTAACTCGTTTGTCACAGAATTGATGGTGTCTCTCTGTGTCTGCATCACAGCTTCAGTCAGAACCCGACCACTGCTGGATGCACCACGGGCACCGGCAGCACTGGTGCTGGGGGCAGCCAGACGCTGGGCAACCTCATCTTCCTCAGCCTCCTCATCCTCGCCATCCACCGACTGAGGAAGAGCTGAAAAGACACGGCATATTAGTCTGTCTCCTTAAAATATGCTCAAATTTGTTAACGTAGCCACGTAATTAAATATATCCAAAAGGTGCTTTACCGGGTTCATCTGTTGTCTCTGCCAGGTCGGTGTTGCCCTCCTTCTCTGACACAATACCGTACACGCTTGATGTTCCCATAATACTTGCCCTCTTCCTGTCCAGTGGTGTCAGCTCGGGTGTACACGTACCCCCTCCAGTACCAGACCCACTCTGGCGGTGGGAGGCAAGTTTTGTTTGCATCGACTTTGAGGTCCGACCACGTTTTTTTTATTTCGGGTACCGTCCTGCCGGTTGCACTGACAGTCTGCACTGCAGACGCCACATGCTGCCACTCGCAGTTCTTCCTTTTATTTGTGACACCACTGCTGTGTCCACCAAATAAAATGTCTCTTCTAGCCTCCACTTCACCCACTAGCACTTCAATCTCCATCTCCGTAAAGTTTCTCTTCTTGGTTTTTTTTGTTGTTGCCATATTTCCCCTCTTCTTCATATATATCAATATTCATGTCCTGCTTTGCATTGACCTTTTATAGCCGGATTTGGGCGCGTTCAGGGCGGGATATGGGCCAAATTCACGTGCGCAAACTTCCAAGAAGACTGTGATTTATAAAGGGGAAATTGCTTACACCTGTGCGTAGGCATGGTTTTTATAAATCAGAAATCTTTTTGGCGTACGCAAACTTTTTGTTTTGGTCGTACGTACACTTTCAGTAGGGATTCTACGCAATGTTTTATAAATGAGACCCCAGGAGCGTCATTTATTCTGCTTGGCGCTGATTGGCTATAAGCCAAAAAGCAGATAAAATGAAGACTGTAGATATTAGCTAAAGTGCTAAGATTATTCAAACCAGTTTCGTTTAGTTCGCTCAAAACAAACTCAAATTGGCTTCCTCCCTTGGTCCGGACCTTTTGGGCCGGTGTGAATACAACCCAGTGAACTCTGGTGCGCACCAAACGAACGAACCGAGACCCAGCTGAAGAGACGGCAACCAAACTTTATCCAACCCAGTAAACAAAACGACAACAAAAAAACTACCCCCACTGTGACATCAATACAGGCTATTCCTATTCTATTCATATTTATAATGTTATGTTAATTTTACATAATCCATTTATCTGCATCCTATTTCACATCTCATGTTGCAACAAACCACAGGAGAAAAAACAACAACATTTGTTCCAGACCAAAGCAAGTGAACCAACGGATCTTCCTGGTGTGAATACACCTTTAATAACCCATCCAGGCAACATTTTGTAAATATTAATCAATCAGCTAACAATATTGATCCAACTTTTAACCCTGCTAGAAAGTTTCTCAAACAGACTTTTATTTTTTATAAAAACAAGAGCAGAATTTAGGCCAATTGCCCTCATTTGGCCTTGATACACAGCTGACTGACAGCTGAGCTTACACAGAAAATGAGGATGGGAGAATGAAGCTTTACTTCACTGTTACTTTAAATAAGTCATTTTTGCAAACAAGCTAAAACACATTTCTACGCATCCAACTTTTGAACCAATTACCTCCTTATTTGGACAATGTACACAGCTAACAGCTTTAAACAGGTGAGGGAGGGGGTAGGAAAACAGAAGCTAGCTATTAGCCTTAATGGATTTTACTTTAAGTAGATTAGGAAGCAAAAATGAACAAATTAATAAATAATTATTTAGTTACTTTATTTTAGCTATGATTAGGCGACCTAAGTGTATTCATAGTAATTTTATAAGTTTTAATTGACTAAAACAAAGATGCTATTGTTTTCATTTTGTCATCAATACTAGTGGAAACATTTAAAGCAGCTGCTGTCTTTTTGTTTGTTTGTTTCACCAAAGGTTTTGAAGCCTTTACGGTCATCTGAGGCCCTGGCTGCAGCAGAACTGACATGATTTGATGTGCTTGTGCGGTAATTGGAATGTATTAAATTATAGATTTCATCAATCTCCAAGTTGAAAAGTTCAAATCATCCAGACAGCAGAAGGAACGGTTGTTTTAACCGCGTTGTTTTAACAATTACAAGTTCTCATTGGCTGATTGATGGAGGACTAGGAGCTTGTGGATCTGCCCATCTTCACCTCTGATTTCATATATTCGTGTGTGGAAATTAGGACACCTCCACATTTGTTCCCAAATGTAATGCCATAAATCACACACAGGTTTGTCACATTGGCTGCACATGATTAGAACATCATGATTCAGCATTTTGAAGGCTTGCTATGTCAAAACCTCATTTAGCTTGGTGCTCCATGATGTTGAAGTGAGAGTAAACACCATGGTGAGATCTGTCTGAGACCTTCAAAGAGAAGACTGTAGCAGCTTTTGAGACTAAGGGGTTTAAAGAGGACTCGGATTAATATGAAATCAGCCATTTGGATGTCGGAAAATAGTCGACAAGTGGAGGACATTAGAAAGTGCCGAAATGGTCAGGTCTGGACATCCCAGGACGTTCATTCTGACAGCAGACTGCAAGATGCTAAGGGAAGTCACTGGACCTACAGAAGGTTGTTGCTACGTTTGTGAAAGTGCATGGCTGTATAATCAAAAAGAGGCTGCACAGGTTTAACTTTCACTGGAGGTGTGCAAGGAGGAAATCTTGGCCCTCAAAGACGATCATAAAAACCAGACTAAAGTTCTTCAGAGTGAGAGAAGACCAGGACTTGTGAAATATTCCTGAAAGAAATTAGTCTAAAGTTTGATCTTGTACACCAGAACAGAAGACATGTAAGGTATAAACCAAACGAAGCATTCCAGAAAAACAGCCCTGTACTAGGGATGCTCATATTGACCGTTTAACTGTTAACCGAAAGTAAACATTTTGACCGAATAATACTATCAGTTAAACGGTTTTAAACGTTTCTTTAAAAGCTTTTTTTTTTGTTTGCTGCATGGTTTAAAAATAAAATACTATAGCTAATAATTATTACCTGACGGAGCACGTCATCACACGCAACCACACTCGTAACATGTGCCTGCAGACATTTTTTTTTTCCGAGCAAGGCAAGCAAAATGAAGCGAGCGAAAAGAAGCCCTGTGTGGGATTATTTTAACAGAAAGGGGGAAGAAGTTACCTGTAAATTATGCGGCACCGTATTAAAATACAGCAGTAGTACAAGTTCGATGCAGTACCGTTTACGAAGCAGACACCCACAAGCATCGAGTGATGAAGCGCAACAAACTTTGCCTTCCATGTTATCAGGGAGAAGATGCGATGCACGGCGATCTGAGTAGATAAACGCAGAGAATCTGTTCAATGGTAGTAAAAGACACGTTGCCCATAAGTGTTGTTTGTGGTGAAGGTTTTCAAGAGCTACTGGGCTATATTGAGCTCAATTACAAAATCCCATCAAGATGCACTATTACCCGTAGAATTGAGGCCCGTTTTGAGGAGCGAAAAAAATCACTTAAATCACAACTCGAAAAAACAACGTTTGTGGCCCTTACGACTGACTGCTGGACGGCACTCACAACGGAGAGCTATATAACAATAACGTGCCACTACATCAACGAGGACTGGCAAGTTAATTCAGCTATCCTTCTAACAGAGTATGCCAAGCAGACACACAGCTGAGAACCTCGCAGCTAAACTAATTGATGCAGTGGAGACATGGGGACTTAATGGGAAAGTGTCTGCATGTGTCCATGACAATGCACGCAACATCGTGGCTGCAAACTCTCCAGAACAGGTGAACTGGGACTCGGTTCCCTGTTTTGCGCATACACTACAGTTCGCTGTAAATGATGGATTTAACGTGTTCGAGTATCGGGTTATCGTTGCAGCTGGGCGCCTGGTTAGGCCTTTTAACCATAGCACCGCTGCATGCAAGGCACTGGAAGATAAACAATCACAAATGAAACTTCCAAAACACCAGCTCATTCAGTCTCGTAAAACAAGATGGAACTCCGTGTGTGACATGTTCGGAAGACTTCTCGAACAAATGTGGGCTGTTACAGGTGTTCTGTCTGACCGAACGAACGGTTCCAAGGCTGCAAGATGCCAGAACCCTGGAGATAAGAGACGAACACTGGCAAATAATGGAGGAGATTGCGCCTGTGTTGGAAACTTTAAAATGTGCAACCACCATAAAGTCATCAGAAAAAAACATTTCAATTTCCAACATTTACCCCATCACCTTTAGTCTGCTGAACACACACCTGATTAGAGCCGAGGATGGTTCAAAGCAAAGGTTGCACAGTCCTTAAGTGGCCGCATGGAGGTAGTTATTATTATTCTTATATTATTATTTACTATTCTCGTGGTTTTGCACTAATAAGGAGGCTATATGTTCGTCACAGGTTGACAAGGATGATCTGGTGGCCAAACCTGCGCTGATCGCCTCTGTCCTGGACCCTCACCATAAACATCTTACTTTTTTTGCACAAACGGAGAAAGAAGTTGCAAGAGAAAAACTTATTGAAATGTGTGCTGCTTTGGAATTGGCCAGTGGGAAAGGAGATGAGAAAGCGGTGTCTGCTACCCATGCTGGAGAGAAAGACCGCAGCCAAAGCAACGCCATGATGATGCTCCTGGGAGGTGACTACAGCACCCCTCGTCAAGCCACTGATTATCCAGAAGAGGTTGACATCTACATGAGAGAGGATCCTCCTTCTCTGGATATTAATCCTCTAGACTGGTGGAAAGCAAATGAAAGGCGCTTCCCGAAGCTGGCCACTCTAGCGAGACGTTACCTGCGTATTCCCGGGACATCTGTCCCCTCGGAGAAGGTGTTTTCTGCCGCGGGTCTAACTGTCAACAGGCTGCGCTCCAGACTGACCCCACATGACATTGATATGCTGCTTTTTTAAAATAAAAATTAGACAAGGTGTTGAGGTAGGGATGTTATATTTATTTAACGAAAAATCTTAGTCTAACGGAAAAATATTGGCGGTTTTTGAAAGCTTCATTCAAACAGATTCAGTGTTTTCTTTTTGTCATCCTAATTTGTTAATTAGGCTATTTAAGATTAAAAAAGATATTTAGTGTAGACCTATTTAGTTTTTTTTATTTGTAGTATTTTATTTTGTTCTTCTCTCACTGTCAGAAATACTGCAGGTGCGTGAAAATTTTAACTGAATCCAGGTTCTGTTGTTGATCTGTTCTGTATGCTGCTGTTTGCACTTTGCACGTTAAAATTAACCCTTTGATTAAAAAAAGTTTGTATTTTTTTAAAGGGTCACAGATACGACAATTTTATTTGTATTTAATGCCAATTCAATATTATGATCTTATCAGTTAATAATCGATTAACGAGCTGCGGTTGTCGGTGGGGAAAATTAATTGAAATTAGCATCCCTACCCTGTACCAACTGTGAGACATGGAGGCGGACGTGTCATGGTTTGAGGTTGAGCTACCATCCCAAAATTCATCAAGGATTTTACTTTAAATAACCTGAGACCATTTGTAAAAACAACTGGACCCTGAAATATGACAATGACTCAAAACACACCAGCAAATCCACCAAGGATTGGCTGAGAATAAAGAAATGGAAACCCCTGGGCCTAGTCAAAGTCTAGATCTTGATCTCCTATCTATGCCGGGGGAAGGGACAAGAAATTGTCTGCTGTCAAGGGTAGGGTGTCCTAACTTTTCTCTTAGCCAGGAAACAGATTTAGTTAAGATCATTGGTTTATTTCTAAGTAAAACAAGGTTGTTGGGTTTTGTTTTGTTTTTCTGTTTAGGTGGAAGATGTGAACATTTCTTAATAAAAAAACAAAACAAACACAATCTCAACTAATGTGGTATTGGTGGGTTTGAAACAAGTGAACCGCATCAAATACAGAATTAATCATTCAAACTAGGGTCTTCAGGTATTGCCTCCAAGACATAAATATGTAGTTGCGTAAAATGTCTAAGCCAAAGAGAAAACAATTTAATCTCGGTCGGCACTCGGAGAGTTAATCCGATGCTCCTTGTTAATGTTTATTTTAGCTGACTGCATATTCCTGGCTGATTTGTATTGTTGCTATATAAACCTAGAAACTAGTACTTGTAGCCTAGATACAGGCTGACCCTTCGAGGAAAGGAGCACCGTGTCAAGTTCGCCAGTTTAGAGCCGTAAATGGCCCTCCCGCCCACACAGGCCGAGCACAATAAAGCAGTAAAAAAAAAAAAAAAAAAAAATCTAATCTGAACGCGGTTTATGTCCCGCTGCAGCTTGATAACATTCGAGGAAAGCGTTAATCTTTAATTTCTTCTCCCCCCCACATGCAAAGATTTAAAGTTCAACCCTCCCATTCACAAATACGGTCCATGGGAGCTACTTAGCAGCTACTCACGGGCGCCACGCTGAGTGTGTGACTCACGCAGGCCCGGTTTGTACTCCAGCCGTACGCCACGCAGAAAGCCAGAGCACTTCTGACTAAAACAAATCACTGGCAGCTAATGGCATCACCTTCCCTCTTCAGTGAGCTGCTCTGACACCTGAGGGCGGCTCTCTTTGAATCCTGATTTTCATTTTGACTCGCTTTCGCATGCATCGTTTTCACAATCAAAACATGTGGTTGAGCAGCTTTTTTTTCTTCCATGTTTTTCTACAAATACACCGCCTGGCAGCAGCTCCAGCTCTGTACTGTAGAAGTTCATATCTACCTTAGCACTATTTGTGTTTGTGCCCTTTATCCCGCATAATTAGCAAAGACGCCTTCCTTATGGAGATAGGGGGAAGAGTCGAGACTGCCGACAGGAACTGATAAGGCTGCCGGGTGAACGAGAGCGACCACAGGAGAAAGGTAACACCTACAGACGTAACCAGAGTTCAGCCGATTCTCAGTAACAGAGAATGAGCAGCAAAATAAGCTGTCGAGGCGTAAATGAGTCATAACACAGTCGATCATTAACAAACAAAAAACACACAAGCTAAATATTCCTACTGTAAATCGGTGCTCCCGTTTGAAGACGTGTGACCACAGAGGCGTGGATAGAAGAAGTCTAAATCCACCTCTAACCTGGCAACTAAGAGCGACGGCGGCTCTCAGGAGTTGAACAGTCTGTGTATTATGAACCGAACAGATCTGAAGGTCCCCAACAACCTCGGAAACACATGTCTATATTCGTGGTAATATTAAGTAAGCTGAACTCCACTGGCAATGGGAGTATTACTGCTGCCATCTACTAGAGCTGCCACGATTAGTCGATTTGTCACGACAACGACCAAAATTGACGACGACAAACGTAGTAATAAACATCATCGGTTTTTTTTAAGCTCTATTTTTCTTTCAAAACTGCAGCTGTACCTTTCACTGCTTTGTCTGCCTTTCTGCCCCCTGATGCAATGCGCAGTAGCTGCCATCGGGGTCAGCCGTGGCGTCACCGGAAAAAAGCCCAAACAGCAGCATGATGACGAGCTGACAGCGGAGCTATAAAGTTCTGGAGCGTTTATACAAATAAAAAAGAAGCACGTGTAATGCAAAATTCACAAGGTAGAACCAGCTTCCCATGGCAGAACAACGGTGATGCTCAACCATCTTAAAAGGAAGCCCGTTGTGGCTGACGACGAAAAGGGACAGTCGCGTCTGTAAGCAAATTAGCTCGTTAGCTGTTATCATTAGCATCAACAGATGGGTGATGTCGGCTTTTCACCTTCTTTCCGGGGGGCGTTCATCGATTGATGAAAACGTCCTTACCGGCCCGAGCTGCTGCCTAATGGTTGGTTCTGATCCGATCATAGACGGGACAGCCCAGCGCTGCTGTTGCTGTTTACAGGACATCAAATCGCAGGTGTCGTGACAAATGTGTGGCGGAGTGCAACGTCCATATCGCTGGCTTTTTTGTTTCTGTGCATGGCAAACGGTCAAGATCCAGTTGGTCACATGGACACAAAAACTATGAAAAGGCTGAGCAAAGTGAGAGTTTATCTAATAAATGAAAAACTATAAAGACTGGAGTTGCCCTTTTCAGAGGTCTTTGTGAGACAGCTGCTTATTTTTATTAATACATTAAAAATAACATACTTATCTTCTCAGAATGTACTTGTTAGATTTTTGATGTTTGTGAGCAGGAAGGATCTTCTGTAGCAGTCTGTATTACAGCGGTTTGGATTAAGCTTCTGACTGAAGATGCTGTTGAATTACTAGTATTGACAGTTGTAACATTAACAGTAGTGATGGTAATTTCACTATCCTCAGCACACGTCATGTGTCTGCTGTAACACTGTTATGTAAATGTTTAAGGAGCTACCATCTTAATGGTCAGTATTTCAGATAGCACATAACACTTGAGAGATAACACTTTAAGATAGAAGCAAATGATGGTTACATTAGAGCCGCTGCGATCTGCTGCGATAAGATACAATTTACACGTGATCGATTAGTCGACTATTCGGCAAAATAATCGGTGATTAGTCGATTATCAAAGTAATCGCTTGAGGCAGCCCTACTGTCTACGCACATAAATCTGGGCTACAGTCCTCTATGGAAAGTCCTGGTGGATCCTAGTGGGCAAGTAGAGATTAAAACGTTCTTGGAAAGCCCAAATGATAACACAGTGGTTTAGTAAGCCTTTATAAAGGCTGCAGGCACAGAAATGGACGGATTTTAAGGTAATACCTCAGATTCACCGCTTTCTTGAGTGACTTTATTGGAAAACTCCAAACAGCAGCAAAAAACCTTGTGAAGAAGCAGGTAGGAGACGAGTCCTGCATCGTCGTGGCCTGAAATGCTACTCAGCGAAGAAGAAGCCATTACTACAAAACAAAGATTACAGTCTTCAAATCCAGCCAGGGAGAAAGCCCTCTTTCTTTGAAGACATGTCCTGTGGTCTGATGATGCTAAAATACGATATTTCACCATAAGCATGCAAGAGAACACCATCCCTACTGTAAGCTACGGGAGTGGCAGCATTATGTTGTGGGATTGTTTTGCTGCAGGAGGACCTTGTGCACTTAAAAATAATAATAATAATAACAATAGTGAAGTTAGTTTCAAAATCTTTTCCGAATCTCTTATGTTTGTCAACGTCTAGTATCAACTGTACTACTAACATCAAAATAGTACAAGCTATTTTTAGGCCATTTTCATTCCGCCTTTTTATGTCTTGCCTTCAACATGACATTTACCCAAACAGTGGTGTATGTTTAGCATGTCAAACAAATGTCGCAGGCTAATACGAACAAAAACTGTCTGTACACAGAAATCACTGCTGGCCAAACAAAGAGGCCAACTAAAAGGTCCTATCGGCCTGACCCTCTTTGTTCCAAGAAACGGTAACCCAACAAAGCGTTTTGCATTTCCGTTTTCTGGGAAAAGATTTATGGTGAATGATATTTGATCTAAAAATCCCACTGCTTTTGTAATAAAGAAAATGGGTAAGTCCCGGATGAAAGTGCGCTGCAGTAAGCTCATTTACAGATTACAGAAACGACGCACGAGCAGGCAGACACGCTCCGAAACGTCCAGCCGCTAAACGAGGGGAGGGATCAACACACACAAACACACACTGGAAAGGATTTAGGACCAAATTCCAGATTTTTCAAAACTCAACTTTCTAGAGTTTCCTGACCATTAACATGAAGTTTAAATAATAAAGAAGGAAGGAAGGAAGGAAGGAAGGAAGGAAGGAAGGAAGGAAGGAAGGAAGGAAGGAAGGAAGGAAGGAAGGAAGGAAGGAAGGAAGGAAGGAAGGTTACTAGAAATTAATGATATGGTGCGATAACTGTGTAGTATACAAGGAAGGAAGGACACCAGAAGAAAAGAAGGACATAAGGACTGGTTGTACAAATATATTTCCCCACTCATATTTTCGTTTCCCATCCTTATCCAAACCTACAAAACACTGAAATCTTAGACTTCCAGACTTTTCCCCCTGGAACGCTGTCTAGTAGATGAACATAAACATTAAAGTGACATGTTTCTATAAACACAACAAACTGCTAACCCTGCGCTCCCTCCTGTCTCTAAATATCCCCACCACCAAAAAGCAAGATATTGAACAAGTCTGACAGGTGCCTCGAGGTCACAGTGTTGCACATTTTTCTTTCTTTGGATGTCTCCTGGCTGCCTCTGTCTGTCTCCCCGTGTGTGCACTGACATCCAACAAGTGCGTCTCCGAGTTGTCACTCAAACGAGACAAGCAACACCTCAAATCGACGCCCACACCCTGGCAGCTCTCGGAGGACCTGCGTCGTCTGCTCCGGAGGCCTTTCAAACGAGGCTGAGAGGAATATGAATCATTCCCTCCCGGCCTCCGACGGAGGGGATCGTTGTTGTTTTAGTCAGAGGTGAGCTCGCAAAGGGTGGCAGGTGGATCCTGGATATTTGGGCTTTCAGTGGGAAGCAGATAAGACGGAGCGGAGGGCAGCGTGGGAAATTAGAAAAGAGCTAAATGTTCTGTTTTGACAGCGAGCTGGGTTGGTTTTTATCTTTTCTATCAGCTGCAGCGGCTCCCGGCCAACGGAGAGTGAAGCTTCCTGACCCATCTTCACAGCGGGACGCCTATTCAATTTCACTATTTGTGTTCTTTTTACAGCATCATATAAAGAGAGGTGTTATTTCAGAACATTCTGGACAAAAAGCAAGAACTGGAAGGCAACACAACTGAGTCAGTCTATTTTAAAAGGACGATTTGTACAGCTTTTTTGTTACTTGGCAAGACCCAGGGGTCTAATGGTACCTGTATTATTAGACATGTAGGAACGTGACGCCTACTAACTAGTAATTTTGAAATCACTTTGGGTATGAAAGACGTTTCCAAGCGAGAGTTTGATCAGGACTGTGAACACAGACTGAGGCAAGACTGAGAGCATCTACAGACAACTAAAAAAATTAACTAATTATTGCAAAAATCAGGGAATAAACAAGCAAGCCTGTCAAACCATCAGAAGTTTATCTTCCTCCTTTAAATCATGAATTAAGTCAAGCAGCACATCTTTTGGAAATTTCACTAGCCACACTTAGGCCTAATTACAACCAGACTGACAGGACTTGTCTGACAACATGAAGTAGGTCTAAATAAGAAGAAAATCCATGAATGGATGAATTTACTGGTTTAAAAAAAATTACTTACCTTCTTTGAAAAACAGAGCAAAGACCAACTGATATTTGTTTATGGCTTTCCTGGTCCCAAATTAAAATGATACATGGACTTTCCATACTGCTTTTATAGAGCGGTTTCGTCAAGCTTTATTAAGCCTTACTAAGAACAACATGGTATAAATGAAAGACCAGAATTAGGCCCCGTCCACGCATAAACAAGAATGGTCCAAAGCGCTGTTTTTACTCTTCCAGACCTGTAGGTGGTGCTAAACATGGAGTACAGGACAAGCAGATGAAGCACGAGGTTAGCAGTAGCAATGCCCGATATATACGATATAAGGTAGAAATGATATAAATTCGAGCCGGCGGTAGAAGCCACGGATTTTGACTATATCGGCCTACTGCGATTGCGCATTTTGATGATGTCATCAAGCTGTGCCTACATACTTTCTAACAGGTACGTAAGGAGGACAGATACTGATGTTCAGTGTTCGTCTTTACACTAGATATCGTAAGTTTAAAATGTATTGTCTTCTATTTTACAGAAAAGAAACCTGTTGAACTTTTTAAACATTTTTAGTCCAGATATGTGTATCTTTAATTTTTACGTAATATCAAATGTATAAATAAGAAATTAGAAAAGCAGGACGAGATGTTATTCTTTTTTTTACATTTTGCACTTCAGCAATTTAGAATGTTGTGTTTTTATAACATTTAGTTTGTATTTTATTGAAAACATCATCTTTACGTATAAGACTTTTTGTGGTTTGTTTGGAAAAATATTTATAACAAACTTTAAAAATTGCTTGAAAGGTTTTTTTTGTTCTTTTTATACATTTTACACACTAAATGTTCTTTAAATGGCATTGTATGCATTTCTGAAGTCGATATTCTGCTGCAGTGTATCTAGTATGTGAGAATGTTCAAAAACTGTCATTTTGACATATATTAACAAAAGAAAAGAATATATCACAATAAATATTGTTACTGCACATGTCTCAGATTCTATTGCAATATGGATTTGAGGCCATATCGCCCAGACCTAGTTAGCAGTAGAGTCTTCAGTCCTGAGCGACAACGAAGTGGAGCTTCTTCTCTGTGCCATGTTGGATTACAAGATTAATAAACAACAAGACGAACATGTAATCCGCCATTGTTGTTGTCAAGTATGACAAGTATGGGGTCATAGGTCAGGTTAGATGTTAGTTAAACCTGCGTGTTTCAGCTAATTCTTGTCCAACATAAACATTCCCACAACAAGGACATGGGTCTAGTTCAGGTTCTTCGGAGACAGTTGAACATATAAATTCCCCTAAAGTTGTAGTTTTTCCACTGCGTAATTTCTGGAACCAAGAAAACACGGAACAACCCGACGGCAGCACTGAATCATAAACATGTACGACTTCTTGAGACGTAGTATTATGACTTTTGTCTTAAAAGTTGGTCTTTGTTATCCAGTCTAAAATTCAGACGATTCAGTTCAAGAATTTTGAAAACTTTACAGAAAAACCTTAAGAGATAAACAGGTAATAAAATCAGTAATTTTGTGGGTTTTTTTACATTTCAATTGCTACATTTAAAGCCTAACTATGACTGTCCAACTTGAAGCACATTAATGTGCGTTAAAAGCTGAGATAAAGGACCAAGGACTCTAATCAGTCACATCTGCAGGTATTAAACCAGACTGGTAAACTGGGCTGTCTACAGGGAAAACATTTCACCATTCAAGCAAACTGAACCTTGTCAGCTCCTGTACACTAGCACGGTGCTACAACAGGAGGAACTGATGTAACACTACTGTAATCATGGCCCAGCGCAGCGCTTCTGAGACGCGCTGCAGGAATTTTAACATCAGCATCCTGATACTTTCTCCGCTGTTGAATGTACATTTCATTGATTTGTTGTAAACTGTAGCTCTAACATATATTAGTGAGAAACACCCCAAAATATCAATCATTTTTTGAAAATGTGATCATACTTGCAATATAGCTATAGTATTTCATCATCTCGGGTTGTTTAGCAGGTCACTTTGCAGTGTTAGTGAGAGGAGCTCTTGAGAGGATTTATGCAGCTCGAGCATCACCGGGACATGAGCCGGAGTATCCGTTCTTCCACAGCGTTGCATTCAGGAGAAGCTGGAACGGCAAGGGCGCCGACTGAGGCTGCAGCTTGCTCTCATCCCTCCAGGGAGGCCTGATAGTTGCCTCGGCTGTGGTATTTATACTACACGCGCTCCCAGGTGTACAAAGCCGACACGCTTGACGCCGTCAGGTAGCAGAGCGGCCGCGTGGCAGGCGAAGCTTCTCCGCCTGCCAGCTGGTCATGGAATAATTTATCAGCTTACTAAAACGACAAGCCAACACACTTAAAAGGTAAGCCTCTTTAGGTGCCAGGGAGTAAAGACGAGCCTGTCCTAATGAGATGATGCCGTGGACCTTCCATCACACTCCGGAGCTCGTTCATATTGAATTAAGCGTATTAACGGTCATAAGACCGGATTAAAATGTTTTTATTGCGTTTTAGTGAGCTGCCATGCGTCTCTGCTGGTAATCAAAACGTGGCGTCCATCGACAGCGCAGATGCGGCAGCAGACAGATTTCCCGTCACGCGGCGCCACCGGGGAGCTGGGCTCTCATTACTCCACGCATGATAGCTAACACTTCATCAGGAGAAAGCAACAGAGGACTTCATCAACTGCTACTCAGGTGGGGGTTTTAATCAGCTCTATTTTAAATAATGCAGTTGCAAAACTATTCCTACCCACTGCACTTTTCTATAGGCATTTGATGAGATAAACCAACACTAAGTAGTGAATAATGGCGTGAGACAAGAAGGGGAGATGATAAAGGAGGAGCTCTGATCGAATGAGACCGACACTGCAAAATGCTATAACTCTTACAGCGAAACATGGTGGTGGCAGCATCTTGCTGTGGGGATGCTTTTCATTAGAGATAGAGAACGTGGTTAGAGTTGATTGGACGATAAATTAAGCTAAATTCGACAAGGAAAACGTGTTATTTACTGGGAGTAGAATCCTGAACACACAGCTAGAGATGAGCCACAGGGACAAAGGATGTATCTCACCTACAGACCCTTTCCAAAGAAATTTGAATATCATGGAAAAGTTTATTTATTTCCTGAATTTCATTCAAAACGTTACGCTTCCGTAGATTATAGATTCAGCGCGCAACTTAAACGATTTCAAGTATTTAGTTGTTTATTTGTACATAATTTGGGCTTCCAGCTCATAAAACCCACGAAAACAGAACTTCAAAATTTTTTACAGGGCATGAATGTTTTAAACTGAGTGTCACACACTACTCGTCTACTAAACTCAAAGCAGCTACACAGGTTTTACCAGATATCATTAAATTGCTTCACTTTGGTTCGATTGTCTCAGTTAGGTTCAATATGGGGAAGACTGCAGACTTGACAACTGGCCAGAAGACCATCATTGATACCCTCCATAGGATGGGTAAGGAGGCTGGCTGTTCACTGTGTCCAAGCATATCAATGGAAAGTCTAGTGTAAGGGCAAAATGTGGCAGGAGAAGATGCATCAGCAGAGGAGCTGACAGTGGGCTTCAGCGGCTTATCAGAGAAGATTCATGAATCTGTGGAATGAGGCGAGAGTCACAGCTTCAAAAACCATCACATTCAGATGATGCGTCTCAACTGGGCCAAGGAGAAGAAGGACTGGACTGTTGGCCAGTGGTCCAAGGTCCTCTTTTCCAATGAAAGTAAAGTGCGTCTTTCATTCGGGAATCAAGATCCAAGGGTTTGGAGGAAGGGGTGAGGAACAGATCCCAAGCTGCTTAAGGTCCAGTGTGAAATATCCACAGTCAGTCATGACTTGGGGTGCAGGTGTTGGTAAACTCTGCTTTCTTAAATCCAAGGTCACCGCATCAGTCTACCAGAATGTTTTAGAGGACTTGATGATTGCTTCTGCTGAGGATCTAATTGGAGATGCAGATTTCATCTTCCAGCAGGACCTGTTCCCTGCCCAGGGGTGGACAGGCCATCTGGCATACCGGGCATCATCCCGGTGGGCCGTTGATCCAATATGGGCCAATGTCCTCCTCTCTCTAAATTCCCTCCAATTGGGCCGGCCAATTGGCTACAGAGGGCTAACAGTGTGTTGCCAGAATCGACACATATTATTGGTCTATGTTTGTCATCGTCAATCAATCATGGGCTGACAGCCTATGAGAGCCATGACAGTCCTGTCAATCACAACACAAACCAGGGTGGGCGGGACCTCATGACATTGGCCGGAGTGGTGGGACAGGGACGGGGATACAGTCAATGGACGGGATGCTGCTGGGCTGAAAATGGCGCTGAAAAAGTACGGCTCAAAAAGCTGAACTCTCTGGAGGTGGAAGCTGCTAAATGTTTAAGGTTGACAGACCTATGTGGTTCCGGGGTCACCAACCCATCAGCAGGTGCTGCGGCGCGAGGAGACGCACAAACTGGAGACATCCATGGTAAGTAACGTTAGCGTGGGGATGTGAGCTGAATAACTGAATACTTGTGACAACATATTAGCCCAGAGTTGAAGGGTTGACTGTTGGTAGTTGCGATTGATTTTGTTAAATATGACAAATTGTGATACTTTCGATTATTATTGTTCAGATGATTTAGCTAAGCTAGCTAACGGCTACTAACGGCAGCGGTCTCTGGTTGCCATAGCAAAAGTAGACATTAAGGGGAGACACTACAGGTGAATAGGGAAAAAAGTTAGCTTAAAGATACCTTCATGAAACTTGAGAAACTTAATCGTAGTATTAAAACAGACATCTTTTGTATTAGAAGTTTTGATATAAATGTTGTTTAGATATGCAAATTAGGTGTAATCTGGTTAAAAATTTGCTAATTTGCATAGATTTGTAAACGTATCATCTCAAAATTGGCGAGAGACAGATTGAATTCTTCTTTAATTTTCTAATCATATTTGTTATCAAAAACTTTTTACAGGGGAAAATAGGTTTATTTCATTTCATTAATTCATAAATCAAAAAACAGTGTCAGTAGCTCCAAAAAACTCATTTTCGCCCTGTTTTACACAAAATAGCCCAATTGTTTTAGAATGATGGTTTGACAAATCACTCTGTAATTTTCTTTCAGCTCATAGCACAGAACAATGGTGGAAAGTTTGGTGTATATAGGTATAACTGATTTCAAGATTATTCGATTTGAATGTTGGAAAAAACTAATTTTGAGAAAAACACAATTAAAGATTTGCATTAGATAATTCAATGCAATGTGAAGCGCAAAAGACCCTTGAATCCCTCGTTTCGTGTTCGTGATTGGTCATTAATTTAAACAGGCATACCATTTTTGGACATTTTTCTTTTTACTTTTCTTTTTTGGGGGCTTTTTGTTTAGACTGCTTCGCGTTAACAGGCAACCGGAAACAGTGAGACGGAAAATAGAACGCCAAATCTGCTGTCTCACCCGCACTAAAATGATAAAAATAGTCGGTTTTAGACGCGTTTCAGAGTTGTAGTTTGTTTTATTCTGAAAGCCAACATGTTAAGGATGTTAAATATCCACAAATCTCAAAATTGACCAGGTCACGAAAAATCCAATATTTTTGCTTGTAGTCTCTTGCCTTAACATGAACTAATGTGTCAAGCCACATGTGCTTTATTTGTTGACTGCTATCAAGGAATATGACTCTCGTTTGTACTGTAGTATGGATGAGAGGTGATGATGCGAGATTTGAGGACTTTTATGTAGTGTCGGCTGATAATGTAGTGGGCTGGTCTGGACAGAAAATGCCAGGGCTGAATTTTTGTCCCAGTCCACCCCTGCCCCTGCCCATACCACCAGAAGCACCAAAACCTGGATTGATGCCCATGCCATCACAGTGCTTGACTGGCCAGCCAACTTGCCGGATCTAAACCCCATTAAGAATCTATGGGGTATTATGAAGAGGAAAATGAGGGACACCAGACCCAAAAACAAAGAGGAGCTGACAGCAAGCATCAAGGAAATATGGGCTTCCATAACTCCCAGGCAATGCCACAGGCTGATTGCCTCAATGCTACGGCGCACAGAGGCAGTGATTAAGGCAAAGGGATTCCCTACCAAGTATTGAAGATTGACATATTGTTTTCAAAGTACCATATTTTGATTGATTTGATGTGATTCTAATTTCTTTTTTTTCCTACAAAAACAGAGAGGTGAATGCTGATTTCTTCACAGTATTATAATTTGTTGGATTCCTGTTTTCATTGGTTTTATGAGCTAGAAGCCCAAATTATGTACAAATGAACAACTAAATACTTGAAATCGTTTAAGTTGTGGGGCCTGAATCTATAATCTATGTAAGTTTAATGCTTTGAATCGAATTATGGAAATAAATAAACTTTTCCATGATATTCAATTTTTTTGGAAAGGGTCTGTAAATAATTTGTGGGTCATCTCGATACAGTTTCAAACTAGCAAACTAGTTTCTAAGATCTGTTTCGATACAAAGTGAGAGAACAAACTCTAAATAAACTGAAAAGATTTCTAACTAATGACATTTATTTAGAAAAACTGCTATAAACGAAACACACATTTCCCTTCAGAGTTGTGGGACATCACGTTTGAGTTCAAATGCACATCTTCTCGACTCAACATAAACTGATTAACAAAACGCATTAGCAGCAATGTTAAAGCATGCAAATATGCTCGAGCAGAAGCATAAAAGTGTGACAAAAAACTACATTAAAATCATCAAGTCCTAAAAAGAAAATAATCAACCCAGAAAATTTATTTTGTTCTCTTTTTATTACGGATATGAAATATCCGATCAAATATAAAAAAGACACAATAAATTTATTCTTAAGAAAAAAAGTGACCCCCCCCCCCCGAGGGCTTTGAACTTGCCAATTATGGCCCACAGGGCAAAAAGTTTGGACGCCCATGCTGTTTTTGTTCTATTACATAAAATCCCTACAAAAAGCACACTTAAGTTTTGGGTTGGGGTGTTTTAAAAAGTGGAAACATGTAAGGAGTACAAATGTTTTCATGTTTAGCACAATAAATCCTACTTTATATGAAAGAACAATATGGCTAAAAATAAAAAAGCCTCAAAACTGTGGAAAAAAAAGGAAGAAAAGAAAAAGAAATTCACCAAACAACAACAAAGTCTTACCTTGGTGGCTGTTTGATGTCATCTCTGTCAGGTTAGTCAGGTCGGTGCCCACACGGTGCAGCTGGCTCGTTGTTTTTATCTGTGTGTGTGTGTGCTGCAGAACAGATGTGAATGTGTGTGTCTAATGCAAGTATTATTCACAGGGAGGCCGTTATCCAGCCAAAACTACGGACGTCTGGGAGTGTCCGTTTAAATGCGAGCTCGGGCTTATCCAACGCTCCGGACGGCCAAACAGGAAACTGGAAGAAGGCGTCCAGCAGCAGCAGCAGCAGCAGCCGCAGCCAATCTCCATTAGCCTAATGATGTGGCTACTCCGCTTACAGAGGCAGCCCGCTGTCCGGCATCAGCATCGACCTACGAGACGGGACAGAAAGGACGGCGTTGTTACTGCTTCTTTATCAGATTCAAAACCAACAAAGTTACTTACAAAAGTAATCAGTGTCAGAAAAATGTTTGTTTCTTTCGTTAAAATCTACATGAAGCTGACGGTCAAAGAGCCTTGCTTCCTAGTGAACGTTGCTGATTTCAAGTGCTTCTTAAATAAAGTCTCATTCATTAAAAAGTAAAGGAAGCAATATCTATAAGAATAAAATAGGTTTTCAGATGCCTCTGATGTAATTGGCTACATTTTATACTAATAACAAATTATGTATTGGTTACTTGTTTTGTTTTTTGTTTTTCCCACGATTTTTTCCCATTATTTATCACCCCAGTGCTCCTCAGTTCAGGTCCTGGGGTTCCGCTCTCCCTCTTCACTGAAACCCAAGCCTCCTTCATGCTTGGGGAGTGGGCAGGCCCTTCTTTTCACCCGACGGGGCGGGGTTTCTCCGGCTGGACGTAGCGCGTGGAAGGATCACGTTATTCCAGCCAGATCTTCCCCAACCCTGTGGGCGCCCCGGCCGGCCAGGAGGAGGCAGTATACAGTCCCATGACTGGTGCATGTTTTTGTGGGAGTAGCTCACATTAGCTGCTCAAGGGAACACGGGGAGAACATGCAAACTCCACACAGAAAGGCCCTTTCGCCAACCCCACCCAGGGTGTGGGTGCTGATGATGTGGGGGAACAAACACACCCTCAGCACCCACAGCGTCCCCGGCGGTAATCGAACCCGGGACCTTCGAGCTGAGAGGTGAGCCAGGCTACCAGCTGCGCCACCGTGCCTCCTTGGTTACTTGTTTTTAAAAAAGCTATGCATCTTGCTTTTGGGTTGGGGTTCGGTTATGTCTATTGCTTAAAACAATTTTCCCAAACAACTGCTTTACAATAGACACAATACACCGCTGCAAAAACCTCCAAACCAAAATGGCAAGAAAACTAAGACTGTGTGGAGCTTTTCTGCTGCTGAAATTTAACCTTTACTTCTCAAGATGAGCTTCGCGAAATAGAAAATGTGGCTCTAACTCAGTTTGCACCTTCATCAATTTCTACCTCCCATATTTTTCGCACCGTTCATAATCGTAAACTATTTCCAACCCATGTACCACTGGGATTGTGTTTGTTTCTCCTCGTAGCTGAACAGTTTAAAATAATAGTAATTCAGTAATAGATCTGGCCAACTGACTGGACTCTACTGCCCACATCAGATGCATCGTGTTGTGTTACAATGACAGATTTTCCTATCTTGCAGCTCTACCATGTACTTAACCATTGTTACACTTGGTGCCGATATATTTTGATGAATTCTGGAGACAAATAATCCTAAAACTCCTCAAATCTCATGTCTACCTATTATCAATGGTCTATTAGAGGTTTGATTGCGCCGCTTTCTTCATTTGTTGGTTTATGATTCAGGTCACCAACTACTGCCCCATTTTCATACCTTTCACTTTGTATTAGATTTTTACAACTTACTTTTATTTAGTAGCCAGAAACAGCAACTTTTGAACTGCTGGATTTAACTGCTGCTTATCATCTCTCTCGGTAGTTCCAAGTTGTTTGATGAATCTAATGAAATAATCACAAACATTCTTCTATTTTTAAGTATTACTGCATAATGTTTTCCTTTACTACGCCCTGTTTCCATTGATTGTTGTTCTGAACCTCATTTGGGTCCGTTCACTCTTATGAATCCATGCAGTAAAACTACGAGTAGATTATTTGAAGTTGATTAAAGCATTGGTGGAAATCTCGTTCTTTTACCCAACATAGCAAAAAGAGGAACAAAGTTCTTTCTGACCAGAACTTCTTTTTTTTTACAAGAACTTGAGTGCAGAACTTATTAGTCCACCCTAATTAGGGATGTAAGAAAATATTGATACACAGATATATCGCGATATTTTATGTCACTATATTGTATCGATATTCAAAAGCAGTGCATCGATTTTTATATTTTTTTTTTAAAGAATTTGAATGGAACCATTAGTGATGACAGTAATTTTTGTAGTAAATATAAAAGTATAGCTGGTAGTTAGTGGCTGTTTTCTTCTTGATTCCAGTGGATCAACTAGATCTAGTAATAAAACTGGATGTGTTAAAGTTTGAAACAGGTTGGAGCTGGGACAGTTTTTCTACAGCTAAATTCAGTTTTTAAAATCCCAATATATATCGTCTTACTCATAGTATTGCAACATATCGTATCGCCCCCCCCTATATCATGATACATATCGCATCACCAGATTTTGTGCCAACCCTAATGATGCATTTGTATATTTAATCGTTGTTAGACAGTGATCCGTGGAAAAGAGGCGGCAGGAACTTTCGCAGCCCTACAGAGTAAGGATATGCCTTAATATGGGAGCAAGTTGGATTGGTCAGAATAACTAAGTGATTAATCTAATTGGGATTTAGTCATTTTGTGTTTTTTTACAAAGGCAGTTTTTGAACTGCTATCAGAGACGAAGGACCTGAAATGACCACTAGTAACTTTTTATTTTGGTAAAGGTTTATTTTGCTGTTAAAGATTGTAAATAATTGTACTTTTATGTTTTTTTTGGAGGCGATAGGGGGTAACCTGAATGCCTTAAGCCCAAGGCCTAAGTGTCAAATGTAATCAGTGGTTAGGCCTGAAGCATTGAGTTGACTATACTACGACAAATAGAAGGAGTAAAACTGCCCTGGGGGAGGTTGGTGTGGAGGTGGGAGTGGGGAAGGGATGGCGTGGATGTTTACTCCCTGTGCAGAGGGTCTCCGAGGCTGTTCGATGCAGGATGGATGCACGTGTGTGCGTGCGTGCATGTGTGTGCGCATTAAAGGCTGGGGGTTGGTCTCAAGATGAGTGGGGCCAGACAGTACAGCCGCAGGACAAATTGCCCCCTGCCCCTCCTTAAAAAAAAAGTCGGTCACTGCACAGAGCACGCACACATACGCTTTGTGATGAAGGGGACAGTTTAGGGAGGGGAGGATTTTGGATCCTTAATGTGTGCGTCGCTGGGTTTTAGGGAGACGCTTGGCGCAACACCATTCTCCCAGGGTATCTCATCTGTCTCGGGAGGGGCATTGATGTGGATGTCCGAGACCATTGTCCCCAAAATGAGTTGGCTTGATGCAGAGTGACAGAACTGGGGAGACATGCCCTGCAGCCCAAATCGCAGAAATGATAGAAAACCACTCATGGAGGGCAGAGCAAAGGAGGGAAATTGTCTAAATATTTCAGAAAAAGAAAACCCTGAATTACTAATCAGAACTTGAGCAATGATGACTATAAGTATGACTGTTTGGGTGATCAGTCTTACGCCCTATGCAGCCGCGTCAAATCCCATTACAGGGATGCTTTTTAAAAACAACAAACAAAGCCTCATTTGTGCTCATTTTAGTCGGATTTTTACAGCATAGCAATTCATAGGTGAATTACAGGCAGAGATGAAAATCCTTTTTAGCTGTAATTTTTAACTCAAACTAAAACAATTCAGACTAAATAAGTTAACAGAGCTTTGTTTGATGATATCTTGCTTTTCAAATGATAGAAATATACATTTTTATGATCCCTAAACATTTTCTGATGTTTTACATTGATAGCAAAAGTCCAAAATGTCCTTTCCAGGTACCAGTAGTATAAATATTGACTCGCTGAAATTTTAACTCAACAGATAACAGAAACTATACTTTCAATCATCTGCCGTGATTGTTCATGTGAAGAGGCATGGTCGAAAAATTAAGAAATATTTTTTTTTTAATCATCACAAGAAGCTAAAATCTGCAATTTTGTAATTAATTGTTTAAAATTTTCTCTATTTCGCTTTTTTTTTTTTACAAAAGTTCCAGTTCATCATTTTTTTTCTTTCTTCCTTTTTCTTATTAACTTTTTCTTTTTAAGGTTTTATTGTCACTGTTTAATAATGACCTCCTCAACAGACGACAAAACATGCTAAATCCTCCTTCTATAATAGATCATAAACATAGACTTGCTAATATATACTTATATATTGTAGGGATACGCAATATAGCAGCATTACCATCAGTATCTGTTGATATTAGACATATAGTATCGGTCTCATAAATAAAACTGACCCGGCTGCTTTTTTTTCCCACAGTCGAAAGGATAGAGAAATGTATACATAATATCATAAGTCATAACAGTAATATTAATATCGGAGAACGGAGTTGGCCTAGTTTTTCAAAATGGTGCATTTCTAATAAATTGTTAATATGAGCTTGGTTGTGTTTTCTTTCTACCATGTTCTACATGATTGTATATTAGCTTATTTTTTTCTGTAATAAAGTTTTTTTCAAAAATTATGGAGATAAATGGTCATTAAAACATTTAAACCTTGTGGAATTAGACTTTTTTTTTTTTTACACAATCTGTGAAATACGACCAGTTATGATCAAATCAAAAATAACTTTACATGTAATGCATATTATTTATTCGAGTCGTTCCTCGGGTCCTGAGAGTAGACTGAGTGAAAAATCGAGAAAATGACGGTAAATCTTTGTGGTCAAAAGCTACATGACGTCTCCTCGGTGGGTGCAAACTGTCACTAAGTAGACCGCACCATTTCGTAGCCAACAAAGCTACGAAATGGCCAGCACTAAAACAAAACAGCTCCAGACTCCGAGTCAATTCAATATGTTGAACCCTTCATTTTGTACACAGTTGTTGCCATTTCATACCTTTAAACCAACCATTTTAGGTCATTTCAACCCATGTCATGAATTACACACCTTTAACCGAAATGTAAATTATAAAGATAAATATTCATGAAAAAAAAAAAAAAAAATCATTAATTTGCTGCCTGAAGAAGCGAAGAATTACAGTTTATTTGGAGCAGAAATGAAAATTAGTTTTAGTATCTAAATGTTAAGACTTCTGCAGGGAAGGGAACTTTATGATGAACTGAATTTAAGTACAAGATGTTTATCAGTTGGATGGAATTGACGCATAGTTGTCAGAAAACAACCTGGAGTCATTTTTGTATCTGATGCAAAACACAACTGAACGGGGCGACATGACTAGCACTCGATAAATGAATATATAATGGCACCTCAAGTAATAAAAATCATTGTTCAGTTTCGATTTTCTCGACGAACAACCAAAAAAACCACATAATTTTTTTAAAGTTACAAAATCCGATTTTTTTTCTTATTTCAGTCTTAATCTGCTACCCAGCTATGCTCTTATTTTGAAAAGCCTACCACCTGACACACTTCGGTCTCTTCCTGTAGGCTGAACCACTGTTGCCACCCAGACCCTTTATTTTAATCAGATTCTAGTGATTAAAAAGCGACTAAGGCTTAGACTTTTCCTGGTGTTAATGGAGACTAAGGGAAACCTGTATAGTTCTCACAGGTGGTCAAGTCCTCGTACAGCTGTCCCTTCCCAGGTGGAGCCAGACTCGCCCTTTCCGCGTCCAGATTACAAATAAAAACTACAGGCGTGATCCCCTGGCCTATCCCCATACAGTTAAGGCTGGGAAATATAAAAATTGTCTTTGTTTAAAATAAATCCAGCATTTCTATTCTCTATTATTAGTTTTTAACATCAACTCTTCGTAGAAAACGTAAACACTTTTCGCAGTAACTTCTGTACTTTACTAAGTAGACCAAAAAAACCAAACAGAGTAAGAAAAATGTAATTTGGTTCTCCATACCTAATGAATGATCAAATAATCGTTATTTTATTATTAAGCAAAGGAATCATGCAAAACCAGAAAGTGGACCAATGTATATCAAAGCTATATTGCTAAATTACAGTCCAAAAGAAACTAATGTGTTTCATAAACAGGCAAAGGCTGCTTTAAATGTCAAAATGTTGGTAGCGGAATCGGCCCGTAAACAAAAACGCATCGGTCGACCTGCTGTAGATGACACAGCTTTCTATAACCCCATCCCTAAAAACAACAAAAACACTCACACTCAGCCTGCTTTCCAGGACAAAAGAAACACAACTCTCTGACATAAATGGACAAAATAAAGTCCACTCCTTCTGCTCGGTGTGTTCGCTGAAACATGAGCACAAACTACACTTTAAAAGCAAACCATAAGCTGCAACTCAGATGTTGCTGTAACAGCTATAACATCCCCTACGCCCCCATTCACAAAAAAAAAAAACACAGATTGACGCATGCAGAGAATCACCACCGCCCATCCCGAACCATTCACACACAAACACCCGGGCCTGGGCTTCAGTTTTACACCTTTTTCTTCGTGCCAGCAGCCCGACCGGAAAAGCCAGGCGAAGTGTTTTCACTCCGTATTTTACCGTAAAGCCCACGGCGCGGTGGCGCACTATAAATAGCTCAGCAACAATCAGCATAATAAACATCGCCCCTCACTTCCCGCCCGCAACAGCGCAACAAACCGTATATATATATATATATATATATATATATATATATATATATATATATATATATATATATATATATATATATATATATAAACACACAAAAACGCAGTGGTTTGTTTCGCCGATTTAAAAAAAGAGGTGAAATAACTCCTACCGCCTTGAAACACGACTCAGACCCACGAACGGCCGCTGAAATGTAGCCGTGGAAACCGAAAGCGACGCGGAGCGGTGTGGAAACTTGAGCCGGACATTGTTTTGATGAATCCTGTGTGTGGATCGCATCCCTGGCGGAGCACCAACATTTAAAAAAAAGAAAAGAAAAGAAAGCGGCGCTTCTCGGCCACACGTCCATCCACCAAACAGCTCACCTAAACGGGCCAGGCGTCCCGACGTGTGTCCCGCTCCGTTCGCCTTTTATTTCTCTCCCATGTTAGAGAGACTCCGAGGGGGGGCCGCCGGCGGACGGGGAAAGAAAATTCATCTCCTGACAGATTCCGCCATACTGGATTTTTTTTTTGTTACAGCCCCAGCGTCACATGGAGCGCCCCTGCATTCACCAGAGGCGGGGTCAGCCGGATGAAAGCGGGCCCATCTACCGCTGTCCAGGCTGTGCTTTGGATAAACAACTGTAGCATGGAGTCATTGCTTTGTTTTTAAAAAACTTTATCCCTCAAATAAATAAATAAATAAAAAAGTACATGCATTTAATCAATTCAATTAAAAACACTGTGATATTTTTCTAGCATTTATTTTCTGTTCATTTTTGCCACGAAAACCCCAAATTCAGGTTCTCAACAAAAAACAATTAAACTTCACTGATATTTTTGATGTTTTATCTTTGGTGATGATAAACTCCGAGTCTTCACCCATCATTCTAATCTTTAGCTCGCTCCACAGATTCTCTATCGGGACTACAAATATTAATATACTTTCCAGTCAGACTATACCAAAAGATTACGCTAAATTTATAACTGCTTCCCAACTGAACTTAATGCAAGTACTTGGTTGGGGCTCATCTTGCATGAAATACAGCATCAGTGCAGCGTGGAGATCAGGCTGTGGTTCTGCAGAGGTGTTCAGGAACCCCAGGTTGCTTTACAAGTGGCCTTCAGCTCATCTACATTGTTTGGTCATCTTCCTCCCAACATTACCCCATGGATCCTCTATGGTGCTTATGATATCGGTGAAAAAGTTTTGGGTACTTTGTACTTGACTGGACCTCTTTCTAAACAGTTCTTCCTTCCAAACCTGGTTCAATGACCATGGGATTACTGTGCGTGATTGGCCAGGAAACTGGCCTGACCTTTGAACCCCACAGAGAATCTACATAGCAATGCCAAGATACAGATGAGAGACATGAGAAGAAGAGCTGAAGGCCGCTATTGAAGCATTCTGGTCTTCCATAACACCTCAGCAGTGCCACAGGCTGATAGCGTCCATGCCACGCCGCATTGATGCAGTCGTTGATGCAAAAGGAGCCCAAACAAAGTACTGAGTACATGTGCATGATTATTACTTTTCAGAGGTCCAATATTTCTCTATTAAATACCCTTGTTTTATTGATTTCATTTATTGTTCAGATTTTCTGAGATGTTGAATTTGGGGTTTTCGTAAGCTGTAAGCCATGAGAAACAAATAAAGGCTTGAAATATCTCGCTTTGCATGTAATGAGTCTAAATCATAAATTAGTTTCACTTTTTAAGTTGAATAACTAAAATAAATTAACTTTTGCACGATATTCAAATTTTTCGAGTTTCACCTATATAAACTTTCTCTCAGGCCTGGAAACACCATCAGAGCTGTAATAGTCACTCTTTACATGCTTCAAGGATTTATATGTTCATTTATTCCTGCTTACATTATGGAATTTATTTCCTTTAATTATTTTATTTATTTATTTATTTATCTATCTCATCTTATTTACTTAGGTTGAGTTGCTAAACATTTAATAACACTTTGGGTATCATAAAATGTTTTTTGTTGAACTGAACTGAATTAACTTCATGTTTATATAAAATTATGTATGCTGGGTATAGCAAATATCAAAACCGGAAACTTTTTTCTTTCATCTACGCTATTTTAAATTTCATGTGATTAAGTCAATGGAGAAAGAGATTAAAAACACTAAAAATGTTGTTATGGTTTAAAAAGAAACACATGTTTATAGACCTGGAAACAGACTAGAGAAGAGGTGGCATCTTTAATGAATGTTTCAGGACTAAAGATAAAGAATAGTTTAACATTTGATGAAAACTGTGTAGAAGTTGATATATTTCCATAGTTTAAATAAGAAAAGAGTTGTATTGGATGGCTAATGGTATCAAAACTGTTCAAACTTCCCATCATGACATCTTGACGGGAAGTTAAAGTAAGGACCAAAGAGATTAACGTTTTTTTTAGCTGTATGGAGCACAATGTACTGCTGCCCCTTCCCAGCATATTGCTGCATACTGCTACTCAGCTGGCTGAAAGCAGCTACTCGATTTTTTACCCCCCATTCTGTAAAAGGTTGTCAGCAAGCAACAAGCTGTTTTGAACAAAGTACCATCATTTTATAAACTTTTTGTTTCAAATCTTTAACACTCAAGGTGATCCTGCTGTGGGAATCTCACACTGGTCAAACTGCAACCAGAAAAATAACAGAAGTGGTCTTTCTTTGAAATTGAAAGGAATTTGATGTTATCATGGTTTGTGAAACATAATATCATCCAGGAATTCAGGGAATCTAAGAAATATGTGTTCACTGGAGCAACTCTTGGTTTTTACTGTGTCGTTTGTTTTGGTTAAATCTGGTCCTGTGAGAGAAAAAGCCCTGAAATCTTGTGGGAAAACGGTTTCTTGTTACATCCGCAGATATTAAAGACACACCGTAAAAACAATGGTTCAGAAATGTTACCACTTTCCTTCAGGCAGAGGAACCTAATTAAACGGTCTTCCTCCTCCCCAAAGAACTTGATGTTTTTCCCCTGTACGTGTTCTTGCATTTTTACCCCTCCCTCTATCTCTCAACGCTTTCCATAACCTTCGGTAGCAAAATGAAACAAACGTTTTTATCCAATTCCTGCTCATTGCAACACAAAACGCCTTCCCCACCACCAGCTCTAATCCAATAAGTCTTTATTTCCATTACCTTATATTTGATTTTTTCATCTCAGCAGCCACCCACAGGCGAATCTGAAACGCTGTGGCCCGTTTCCGCTGACTCGATTACTGTAATATGCTAAGCAGCTTCTGTATGGGCTACATCTGTGCGTGGAGACAGGGTTATTATTCAGAAAGAGCAGGTAGACCGCACTGCTCTGCTGGGAGTTGAGTCTTTTCTCTTGCCCTTAGGGCTCCTTCGACGGCTCACTGAAGTTCACAGGAAAACGTTAGAAATATAAGGTTCTGGAAGTGAAGTCCTTCTACTTTACGTTTATACTTGGGTTGTTCTATCGGAACAGGATTCAAATTCAAAAATACTTTACTGATCCCAGAGGGAAATTAAGTGTTGGTATAGCTCATATAATTAAGTCTTTAAGGAGTTGTTATAGATGATGATGGCTGTGGGCAGGAAGGATTTCCTGTAGCGGATGTAGGATGCTGCAAGAGGACTGACATTTTCAACAGCTGAAGATAAAATCATGCTAGATAATTTTGTATCATTCCCCTATTTAAACTCTCCTTTCCCTTTGTTTGTATAAAATCCCAAGACCCTGCTGGCTTTGCTGTAGGAAAAACTCACCAACCTATTAAAAAAAAAGTCCTCCGACATCATCTGGTACCACAGCTTCTTCCTCTTTAGGGCCTAAACCTCTCTTCCCTTTAAGAGCTGTCTTGTGGCTTCAAAACGCTGTCTGGTCCTAATAAAGGCAGCTTATAGTGAAGATACAACTCTTCAGGCTGTAGCATGGACTTCTCTGCTGTCACAGAGGATTTGCCAAATAAATAACCATCTTTCCGTCGCTCATCAAGATTTGAAGACTGCAAAGGTGTTTAGAGTTTTCGCACCTGAGACTGCGCTGGAGGAAGGGCGGGAAGGCATTATAAATTACGCTAAATAAAGAACCAGCCCATCTATGCTGTTTCATTAACTAAAACTACAAAGTTCTGATGTCGGACATGTGAAAACAGTTATCTATAAAGCATAAAACTGAGAGTCTGAAACCAAGCTCAAGAGGAAAACATAAACAAAATCTTGGTCTTAAAACAGGCTTAAACTTCCCCAAATCTTCCACCACATTTACCACTTCCACATAATGGCTCTGTCTGTAAATTATTACCCCTGCCCCTACCAAAGCACTAATGCCAAATAATATCTTGTGCACATAGATGTTTATGGTTTGAAATACTGCCAGCAATTGATTCATTTGGAATAAGCTACCATGATAAGTTTAAACTATTTTCCTTTCGTCACATCTAATAAACTCCCACACCAAGAAAATTAGTTTTTTATGTGGATGTTTGATCTCAGTACTTAATAAATTAATCAATAATGTCCGCAAATAAGTTTCAAAGATTCAGCTGTGAGCCTATTTTTAGCCGTCAGAAGCAAAACAAAGTTTTGCACATCCTTAAACAGATGCATAGTGTCAATCCAACGTAGCAGAACTAAACTCTACCACACTTGTAAACTTTAGATTAATTTTATTGACTTTAATACGTTTGTGTTTTGTATTTAACTCTGTTCTAGGGGAGTCAGAGTAAGAATTTACTATTTCAGGGACTAAACTTACAAAAGTTAAAACTCATTTTGAAAAATTAACTGTGTGCAAGTTTTATTCTATAAGCTAAATAAGATTTGATTTACTTCTTTGAACTATTAATTAAGCAGCTTTTTCAGTGTTTCTTGAATGGTTCACTTTAAACAACATATTGTACATTTAGCTAATTGTTGAAAACTAAATGCAGATTTGTTTAACTTAGCCACTAACTTTTTACCGAGCTAACCACAGACTTGTTTTTTCTTTGCTAACTACATTTTTGTTTTACTTAGCTAACTATTTGTTTCTATCTAACAATTTTCTACTTTGCTAACCTATTGATTTTTACTTGCAATCTAATGATTTCTTACTTAGCTAGCTTACTAACATTTAAAAAAAAAGCTTACTACTGATTTCTATCTAGCTGAACTACTAGTTTTTACGGATCTAATTGCTACTAAGCTACCTACTGATTTTCACAAAACTAACAACTAATTTTTTACTTAGCTTTTTAATGTTTTTACTTAGCTAACTAATGATTTATTACAAAGTGCATATTTTACTTAAGAATTGGTTTTATTTAGCAAAGAACTGATTTGTCCTTAGCTAACAACACATTTTCACATAGATATTACGGATTTATTTATTTCTTTTGCTAACACATACATTTGACTTATCTAACTCCTAATTTTTAATCACCTATTGATTTAACTGACCTAGTTGCTAGTAAACTAACTACTGATTTTCACAAAGTTTAAACATTTTACTTTTATTATTTGGCTAACTACAGATTTATTATAAAGTACAGTTCTCACGTATTAAGGGCTGATTTTATTTAGCAAACAACTGATTTCTCGTTGGCTAACAACATACTTTAGCAAACATAAATACAGATTTTTCCTTTGTTAAGACATATTTTATTTAGCTAACTACAGATTTTTACTAACCTTTCTTCGTATCTTTATTTAGCCAACTGCTGAGTTTTTACTTAGCTTTCTACATATTTTTCTTGGCTTACTCGATTTGAGGTAAATATAAATTTTTACTTAGCAAATAGTTTTTTTATTACTCAGCTAACTACTTTCGTTTTTTAAACTAACTCCAAATTTTTCACTCAAAATAAACATGAATTTTTACTTAGGTAACCACGTATGGATTTATGTTTTTTAAACTACTCAAACTGTTGGCTTTTTCCTGATTTGTATGCTGCTATAAATCTCCATTAGTCCTTCTATGAATAGTAATCATTCAGTACATTTACATGCACATCTAAATCAAGCTTTTGGCAAACATCAAGCTAATAGCTTAACCAGAATGAGAGCCTTTTTCCTAGTTTACATGTCACTCAGAAAATTGAATTATTGAATGAAGTGTGTTCCACTCCACGACATTAGGTGGCGACATGCGCCATTTCACGTTGGCGTTCTTCAGGTTGGCCTAGAGCAGAGGTATTCAAATTATTTTTAAAGAGGTCCAGTCAGAATTTTTTTTTGAGGCCAAGGTCAGGAAGCTCATAATTGCCTACAATTTAGTGTGATATATATTTAAGTAGCTTATTAGTTTTATTGGTTTGCCAATCAAATCAATTAAATTCTGTCTAATTCAAATACTGAGCTGAAGTGTTGAACATGTGAATTCTAATATTTGTAATTTTCTCTCATTTAGCAAATAAAAGCAGGAGAACATAAATAAATAAAACATGGCAACTGTCCATTTTCACAAATTACTAACCTCAGAAACAATAAAGGGAGGAAAAGCTTGCTTTTTTTAACATGTGCACTCTACAGTCTCAAACAATTTTTAAGAATTTTAATCTCAACACATTTAAAAGCTGAACATATTTAGGGTTTGCTTTCTTGTTTTGTACTCGTTGAGAGAAGCGAGCTCTCACGTGTCCTGCCAGAAATTTAAACCTGGGCTTGAATGGAATCAGAGCCATTCTCATGCATGTATGGATGTGGTGCACATTGGTGAGCCTGGAATGATATTTGGTTTTGAGAATCTTCATTGTGGAGAAAGCTGGCTCACAGTTTTGTGTGGATCCAAACATGGGACAGATCAGCAGGGATCTTTCTTCAGATCCGATAAAGCCGTCTCGGGAACCATTTGGAGGCTGGAGCCAGAAAGAGCAAGGGACAGTCCTAATAGACTCTTCCTTCATGGCCACATCTGCTTGGAGGTAAACTTACTGTATCTGAAGATGCTCAGCATTTATCCATTTAAAGTACTGTGTGACTTCCTTTCAGAAGCATGCATTGCTTGACAATCTCTTTATCAGTAAGTCGCTTTTAGTGCTGCCCCAAAATCCAAACAACTCTGAGGTAACTCTCATGATATCACTGGTGAGCAGTGAATGTGTGGCTCAGGATCCTGATGGACTGGTCATAGTGGACTTTGAGACTACATATTTTCTCTGATCTTATTCCTGATTTGAGAGGGTATGTTTGTTTAAATTTTGTCTCGTAATGGCATTTCACTCATTTCACTCACTGATTTATTGCCATCAGTGAGGAAAAACAAAAATAAATGCTCTAGTTTCGCTGTTCACTTTTAGTTTTTTAAATGGCGCCATTTAATCTTTTTCTACTTGTCTCGGTTTCACTCGTTTTTTTCTCCCCTTCTTCATCTCAACTATTACTTTTTCCTTTTCTGTCTCGCACACATTTCTCTCCTTGTGCCGCATATCTCCCCCTTTCTCCACGTGTTTTTCTCCCTATCTCCACCTGTTTTTCTTCCCTTCTCTGTCTCAACTATTAGTTTTTTTTCTTTTTCTGTCTCACGCCCCTGATTCTCTCCTTTTTGCTGTCTGTGTCGCTCCCTTCTCCGTCTCATAGAGACCATTTATTTTTGCAGTTTGTCACTCCTATCCGTCTGCGCTTCCTAGCTTCAAAGTTTTACGGACCGGTTGGAATGCAACATGCTTATTGGCTTGGTGGTAGCACATGGTAGGGCTAAAGTTTCATGCAATTCGTCTGTGGGTTTCCATGGATGCTTGAAGACTACCATAAAGGCTGCAAAAGCTGCGCTGGTAGACCAGAAGTGGTCAGTAAGGTTTTAAATGAGGATCGCTGTTTTAGCATTAGATCCAGGTCTGCATGAGACAGCAGTTCGTTCCTAACCCGGACTGAACTGCCTATTATTGACCTCTGGCCTAGAAGCGTCAAAAAGATAGTAAACAAATGCTGGCAACAGTGAAGCAGATGGAGCAAAAGCAGGATATGTACAATGAGCGAATAGATGGGCCACAGCACAGTATATTTTGTAAGTACTGTACTGTTTGATTGTGTTACACTCATTGTTGATGCTTGTTCCGGTGTTATTCCGCTGTCTCGTCACTTCCCGAAGTGGGAGTGCCCAGGCTGCTAATAGCTCGGCTAAGCTGTGTTGACGTTTACATGCAGAGAAATTAGGTTTTCTAACCTCCTTTTCTGGGTGCCTTAGTCCGATTAAGAGAAATCGAGTTCAGTTTGACTTCAGCCAGACTAAGGCACATACATGCATTTCAAAAGTCTGACTTCAGTCAGACTAAGGCAGTAATTTGGTTTTATTTTACTGCACGTAAACGCACTGATTTAATCTCTTGCTTTTCATAGAATTTCTTTTGTTTTTCTAAGTTACATGTGTAGATTTAAGTCAACTATTTTCTATGAATGATCCTTGATTTTACTGTTTAAATAAACTAGCTACCTTTCAGACTGTATGTTTTATTTGCTAATGAAACACTATTCTTCCTTTTTAGAAACGTTCCTCAGAGCGGGAGCTCAGTGTTGGAGATGAAATCAGCAGTTCCTCCGCATTAGCAGATGCCTATTTTCTCCATCCTTGCCGTCCCTCTCTGCCCCAATCAGAAATAGTCATTTCTGTCACAAGACCTTATTTTAGTAATTCCAACCTGACCCTGGCTTTGGGCTGCTCTACTGCAGCTGGCATTTTTTAATCGAGATTGCTCCTCCTTCGGAGTTAAGGGGAAGCCTGTTGGGACGGTCATATCCATGGAAACAGAAGATTATACTGTAATTTGTGGATGAGCTGCAGAGCTTCAGTTACATAAGACGACAGGTCTTGCAGGCATTTCTGATGTTGTCAGTAAGCTCTTTGGGGCCACAAAAAGTAAAACTGGAGACCTTCCTCAGCTTTTACATGTTTCCAAGTTTCCAATTGAGGGGAATTGTTTAAATACGAGTTTAATTAATCTTTAAAAAGGTAAAAGAAATTTCACAATTCTCCAGAATAAAAGAAGTACAATAATTAAATGTTCATTTAAAATGCGCCATTACCAGGAAGTGCAAATGGAGCATTAAGGTTAACGCAAGTGTTTCTCATCGTATCCATGTGGCTAGATTGTCACACGGGGCTTAAAACAGCTGTCAGGGAGCACAAATTGCTGTGGGACATCTGCATCTGTATTGTTTGCATATTGACTTTTGCTGACGCAGATTTGCATTAAACACTCAGATGTGTGTATCTGTGCGACAGTCTGAGTGAGAGCAATGATGTCAAAGCACGGATTAGATTGGTTTATGTTGCCCAGAGCTGCACATTTGCAACGAACACACTCCAGACTGCCAAACCGATGATTATGTTAGTTAAACTATTTTACATCCAGGAGGGTATTTGTTAACTATTTTCTTTTTGGGATTATATACAGTATAATTCATTTTAAAAAAGGTATCTGTACCACAAAAACCTGGCCTGAAAAAGACATCCTGAGTAATGATGTTCCAAAAATACACCATGTTTCAGGCCAGCGGCTGGGAGAGGAGCAGCAATCCAGCCGGAAAGTTAACAGACGAGCGTTTAGAGCCTGCAAAAAAAAAAAGAAAAAAGGAAAAGAGCTCCGCTGTGATACCACAGGAGACACATCACACACAGGCTGTGGACCAGACCACTTGCAATACACACAAAACTGGCTGTTAGTGGTTTTAGAAGGGAAGCTGTCATCTCACCCAGCACCGACCCACATGAGTCAGATGGAGTGCGCAGACAACACTTGCAGACCTCAGAGTCATAAAGATCCTTTATTTTTGTTTTGAGGATGAAAACACTTGCAACTTTCAACAGTTCTAGATTGAATGAAGCAATCTCTGCCTTTTTTTGGGAGCTCGTGTGTCATAATGAGACAAAAATCCTTCCAGGATGCTTTGAAGCTGCAGAGGGAGGAAGAAACCATGAAGAAGTCTTGTTAAAACGAAGCATCAGCATCCAGCTTTCTTCAAGTCGAGCCAGCTGGTCCAAAACTTTCCATCAAAGCTGATGCTGAACTACATAAAGTAATTAGCAGAGACACCGCCAAGGATGACTTATTCATACTGCTTGTGAATCCATAAAGGTGAGGGTACAGCACTGCAGAGACTACAGCTATTTCAGACGTAAACCAGCTCGCCTGTGTGATAAACCGAGAAATGTTATGACGGGTCGCTCCTGGTTTCTGCAGTACTGATGATGATAGAGAGGAGGACACCCAATGCGCTCAAGAGAGAAGGAAAAAAAAAGGTTTCAATGACAAATCCAGATTCCACTCTAAACGGCTTTAAAATTAGGGTAAAATCTTTACGTTCTTCATAATTATTGACACTCCTTGGAAAGAGATTTCAAAGATCATCCACTCTGTTCAACTTTTGCTTGTACTTTACCAACTGATGGAAATCTAAAGTAAAAAATGTTAAACAATAAGCAAAAATAATGCAAAAATGACAGTAAGGGTGCCTAAAACTAGTTTAAAGTACACAATTAACATTTACCCGTATTGAAAGCTGATTTTAATAATGAAGCAAACAAGACTGAAACCTCCGTCTGCCAGTTCCACACGTGACGTGGCGTATGAAACCAAAAGCAAACAATGAATCAAAATGAAAGTGAATATTAAAAATGATATGAAACCGAGTCTAAAAATACCCTGAAGCAAAAAAAAAAGGAGGGAATAAATATTTAACTGAATCGATAATGAAAATGAAACCAGCTTTAAAGCCAAAAATCAAACTCAAGCAGTAAAACCAACTACAGTGTTTCCATCAACTTCACCCTATTTCCCTGCGCCTGTTGCATAATGTTTGAGCTATTTTGCTGTTAAATAGAAATGGGGGCTTCATTGGCTGTCCGGGAAACTGAGTCACATGTTGTCTTGGTTTAGATCGTGACTCCTGACCAAAATATGTCTACCGTCTATAATTCAGAGCGGATACGGTTTGTATATATTCCAGCAAGTTGCATTGTCAGCCTGTTAAAGCTAATGTCTGAGTTTGAGTTTAAATTGAGTGTCATTTTAGCCTCTGTGCTTGTTTGAAGGGAAAATAGACACTAGTAGTAATGTTTTCACATGAAAACAGGTTCATTTGAATAAAAGCGGAAGCATTTGCATCATTCCTCAAGAGCAAATGTACATGCTAGTGTTATAAAATGCTCAAAGACTGGATTTATATTTCACTTTAGCTTCATATTATGAAATATTTATTTATCATGTATCCAAAACGTTGCATGACTAATTTTGAATAACCACGTTTTTTTTACTTTCTCTCAGCTAGAACCAGTCTGACAACATGAGGCAGGCTCAGCAAGCAACACATCACACCAAAAAGGAAAGAAATTTAAGAACAGGTGAGGAAAAAAATAGCGTCTTCTATCGGTTTGGAAAGGTCTACAAAACCATTTCTAAGGCTTCGGGACTCCGGTGAACCATAGCGAGAGCCATTCACAGAGGTGAAGCTACCCAGGAGTGGCTGACCTCCCAAAAATTACTCCAAGAGAGCATCAATGACTCTGCCAGGAGGTCACAATAGAACTCAGAACAACTTCTAGAGCTCTCTTGACGCAGTTAAGGTCAAAGGTCATGATTCAACAAAAAAGACTGAGCCAAAATACCCTTAATAGAAGAGATCCAAGGCCAGAATTCTGCTCTCTAGTAACAAAATCCTGAAGGACAATGTCCGGCCTTCAGTTCACAACGCACTTTGGTTGATAATGATCCAAAGAACAGCAGCGAGTCGCCTTGTCTAAGTTTGGGTTTAAGTCCAGCTGAGATGCTGTGGGATGACCTTTAACCTGGTTGTTCACGCTAGAAAACCCTCCAATGTGGATGAATTGTCCTGCAAAGCAGAGTGGGCCAAAACTTCTCCACAATAATGCAAAAGAGTTGACAAAAATGCCAGATGGAGGTTGTTGCTGCTAAAGGTGGAAGAACCAGTTATTTGGTTAATTTTCCCACATAGTGGCAGGTTAGTTTGGACAGTTTTTATCACCTTAATAAAATATTAATTTTAATACTGCTTTTCTCGTTTACTCCGGTTATTTTTGTCTAGTGTTGATTTAATTTGATCTAAAAAATTTATTTTTGACCACAAAAGAAGAAATCTGTGAGGTGGAACCTAAGACATCCAGGACCACCTGATGAAATAAGGCAAGTGAAAGCAGCTCAAGCTGTTTAACTTTCCTATGCAGCCTCTTCCAGTGTTAGTCATTACTGGGTGCAGACTGCAGAGTTCATAAATCTCTTACTCGCTGCAGATTCAACATGCCTAAATAACCTACACCCTGATATTTCCACGTCTTTCACAGCATTGAATGCTTGTATTTTTCCACAGAAGACTAGGAGCGGAGGGGCCAGGGCCGCCTGTAAAACTTATTTGGGCATCCAGCATGTGAGCTGTGCCAGCAGCATATAGCCAGGGGCGTCCAGGTCCGACCAAAAAGACCTTAAGTAGACAAACTGTGTTAAGTGTTCATAAAATATCCCTGGCAGAGGGATGTTTGAAGGAGGGATTAAGCCAGGGAGAACCAGCTTCTTTTAAAATGGAGAGCAGCCCTGCTGCTAATGATGCTTTCCCTGTGGTTTTACTGCATATGTCTACACGTTGGGAGCGTACAGTCAGACATCTGGGGAGGAAAAGTTTTCAGACTATTCCCAAGGCACACAGACATCAGACTCTGCTTTAATAGAGCCGGGCAGAGATGTGGTTAAAGATTTGCAAAAGGACAAGAAAGAGACTGGATCCTTGATTAAACCGTTCAGTTGAGGTAGTCCTAATGATCATTAATGTGTGATGAAATTCTTTAACATCTTAAAAACAAACAGTACTTCAAAGTTGGAAATTCCTCAGTGACTTTTTAATACCTTGCAGGTAAATTGCAGTTTTGATAACACCCCATTATCTGTCCTCCGTGTCTCAAGAGGATGACTCTGGATGCTAATCAGAAGGAAACTCATTCCAATTTGCGGTTTGTGCAAGAGAGAGCGGAGAGTTGTTGTTAAAGAGGGAAGGGGAAGCTAATCAGACACGGACTGCACCGTATCTACACAATGAGCAACGCTGTGCCACCACTCTTTACAGGGCAAGGGGCCTAAATTTCACCCATTTGGGGGGAGGACTAGAACTGGGCCCTACAACCATCAAATAATAGTCAACAATTTTTTTTGTGTGTGTGTCAAAATATGTCAGTTTGTGAATAAAAATGCAGGATTAATATTCAAGCTAGATAAAACAATTTTTCTTCCTAATTGTCCTTACGGCAGTGGCAGTAGATGCATATTTTTACTAATGGAAGTCATGAGCAGGTCAGACAGGTAAACCTGGCAAACGATGTTTAAAGAGCTGTTTCATAACTTTGCTCTAGATTGACATTACTAGCAGGTGCGTCCTCATCGATGCGCACACGGTCTCAGTTGTTAAGGGAAAATTTGGCTAATGGCATTTAGAGCTAAAATCTAAACAAGTCACACAACCAGAAGCCTAAAATATAAACCCAGCAATATGGAAACCCAAAAGTGCCACAGATCAATAAATTAAGAAGATCCCAAATTGATATTTAAACATGTGAAAATTGTAATATAACTGGAGCAGTATGTGTCAAATAAATTAACCGATCTTTTTCTGAAAGAAATAAAGGTATAAATTATTTAAATCGTCATTCTTTTTCTAAATCCTGAATCAAAATCATTTGCACACTAGAACACTAGAAAAGGTGAGTTGCTGTGCAGGTTAACCAATCAGATTTTAGGATTTATTTAGTGAGACGCAGCAACAGTTTAAATTAGTTCAATTAGGACAGGAATCAAAAAAGTTATTTCGAAAAATACAATTTTTGTGTATAATTTTGATATACATTTCATTCAAATTTTAATT
>OY747723.1:23410531-23478031 GCA_963556495.2 Valencia hispanica
TCTATAACCCGCAACCTTAAAGTGTAATAAAGTTGTATCAGTCATTGTGTGTTATCTTACAGGTCAGGATGGACACCAGGGGGCGCTGACCTGCCTTGCATGCAACAAGGATGGCTCTCTCATGCTGACGGGTTCAGTGGACGGCTGCGCCAAGCTTATTAACACCACCACAGGCAAGGTGGGCGCTGCCACGACTCGGTTTAACCAACATCAAATGGGAGACATCTTTTTAACAGTCAACTTGTGTGTTCGCAGGTGGTTGGGGTGTTTTCTGTGGAGGGAGGTAAGACAAAAGGATCGAAAGAGGACGAAGAATCCAACTCTGTGGAGTCTGTGGGATTCTGCAACATGTAAGTTAAAAACCGTATTTACAAATGTGGCATGTTGGCTTCGCCATCTTACATCTGTCTCGTGGTTCCAGCCTACCTCTCATAGCTATGGCGTACCTGGATGGGACTCTGGCCATTTACGACCGTTCTACACAGGTGCTGAGGCACAGATGCCAACATGAGGTGGGTGTGCTTCTGTTTTACTTTAGTTCACTGCGTTAATAATCTCCTAGCTGACACCTGTTGGTTCCTCCCAGGCTGGGATTGTTCACCTGCAGTGGGAGGAGTCTTCTTCTGTGGTGTCCACGTGCAGTTTAGACGGAGCACTGCGTTTATGGGACGCTCGTTCCGGTAACTTGCTGTCTGAGTACCGCGGCCACACTGCAGAGATCCTGGACTTCACCGTCAACAGGTACGACTGCTTCGAATTGGACACCTGCGGTTGGGTTAGAAAACAAAGATGCTGTCCGAATGCAAGATTCACTTCAGTTGGGTTTACATTTCTAATTGGTAAATCAATTTAATTAATTTTGTTAGAAAATACAGCTTCAAATTTAGTTATAATAATAATAATAATAATAATAATGCATTTTATTTAAAAGCGCCTTCCAGGACACCCAAGGACACTGTACAAATCAGAAAGCACATTAAAAATGCAGATAAAACATCAAAACAGGTAGCAGTTAAAACAAGGTTACAACAAGACAAGGTAACTGCATGACTAATTGATGTAAGATAAACGGAACAGATGAGTTTTGAGTCTGGATTTGAACAGCGGGAGAGAGTCTATGGCACGGAGGTCAGGGGGGAGAATATTCCAGAGCTGGGGGGCAGAGTGGCTGAATGCTCTGTGGCCCAAGGTCACAAGTTTAACGGGTGGAAAAGAGAGCTGTAGAGGAGGAGCGGAGAGTGCGTGCTGGAGTGGAAACATGAAGAAGGTCAGAAATGTATGAAGGGGCCAGGCTATGAAGTGCTTTAAATGTAATGAGGAGTATTTTAAAGTTGATTCTTTGTATTATGGGAAGCCAGTGAAGTTGTTGCAAAGTAGGGGTGATATGGTGAAAGCTCGGAGTCTGGGTTATGATCCGTGCTGCAGAGTTATGGAGGAGCTGCAGTTTCCGGAGGGATTTATTGGGAAGGCCGAAGAGAAGTGAGTTGCAGTAGTCAATCCGGGAGGTGACGAGGCTGTGCACGAGGATAGCAGTGGTGTGGGGGGTGAGTGAGGGACGGAGACGAGAGATATTGCGTAAGTGGAAGTATGCAGATCGAGTGATGCTGTTGATGTGTGACGGGAAAGATAATGTACTGTCGAGAATGACGCCCAGGATCTTGACTTGAGGAGAAGGAGAAACAGATGAGTTATTAAAGACTATTGAAGAGAACTTGGATTTGGAGAGAATTGAGGGGGTACCTATGAGAAGGAGTTCTGTTTTAGAACTGTTAAGTTTGAGAAGATTGGCGGAGAACCAGGAATGAATTTCTTGTAAGCAGAGGGTAAGGGAGGATGGAGGGAGATACTCGAGTGGTTTAGTGGAGAGGTAGAGCTGGGTGTCAATCGCATAGCAGTGAAAATTGATTTTTTTATTTACGGAATATTTAACCGAGTGGGAGAATATAAATGATGAAGAGGAGGGGTCCCAGGACAGAGCCCTGAGGGACACCGGCAAACACGGGGGAGGGATCAGACCTATGGAATTTGAGTTGGATAAACTGTGTGCGACCAGATAAATATGAAGTGAACCAGGCGAGGGGGGTGTTGGTTAAGCTGATGGAGGAAAGTCTGTCAAGAAGGATGGAGTGAGAAATGGTATCGAACGCTGCTGTGAGATAAAGGAGAATGAGGATGGAGAGCAAACCAGAATCGCAAGCTACAAGCAGGTCGTTGGTTATTTTAAGGAGGGCTGTTTCAGTGCTGTGGAGGGGGCAGAAACCGGATTGAAAATGTTCATAAATATTATTTGAAGTGAGATGGGTATAGAGTTGAATAGCCACAGATTTTTCTAGAATTTTGGAAACAAAGGGAAGGTTTGAAATAGGACGGTTATTGAAATTAGTGGGATCCAAACCAGGTTTTTTCAGAATGGGTGTGATTATGGCTGTTTGGAATGACTGAGGGACAATACCAGAGATGAGGGATGAATGAATAATGTTGGTGATGAGGGGAGCTAGAGAAGGAAGACAGGATTTAACCAGAGTAGTGGGGAGGGGATCAAGCTGACAGGTTGAGGGTTTAGATTTGCAGATGAGTTCTGAAACATCTTGGATGGAGCGGAGGGTGAAGCTGGAAAATGTGGCTGCTATGGGTAAATAAGGGAGGGAAAAGTCCACTCCAGAGGCTGCAGCTCCGCATGAGGTCAGGTTTTGTTGGATATCAAAGATTTTGGAGACGAAAAAGGACATGAGCGAGTTGCATAAGTCAGGGGATTGTATGTGATGGGGAAGAGAATCAGGGGGTTTCGTTATAGTGGTGAGGAGTGAGAAAAGGGTTTTGGAACTATATTGATTTGAGTGAATTAAACCAGAGTAGGAGGCAGATTTGGCAGAGGAGAGGTGATTCTTGTATTGAATGACATGGTTATTGTGCATTTCTTTATGTATAGTGAGACCAGTCGTTCAAGTTGGCGTCCTTTGGATTTTAGTTGATGGAGGGCAGGGGTGAACCAGGGTGCAGAGCGAGCGAAGGAGACAGATCTGAACTTCAGTGGAGCATGGGTGTCCAAGAGGTTATGGAGCGTGCTGTTATAGTGGAGAACGAGAGCATCCGGAGAGCTGTTGGGATAAATACTGAGGTTATTGATGTCTGAGGAGAAGGTGGAAATGTTAATGTCTTTTATTTTGCGAAAAGAAATAGTTCAGGGGAAGGATGATTTTAGAGAGGGTGAGATTAATGTTAAAAGTAATGAGCACATGGTCGGAATAAGGAAGTGAATGAGGTTTACAGACCGTGGGAGTGATATCAGAGCAACAAACCAAGTCCAAAATGTGATTTTTACAGTGAGGTGGAAAATGTAGAAATTGTTGCAAATCAAAACCGTCTAAGCAGGATGAAAACACTTTAGAGAGAGTATTATTGGTGTTGTCCATATGGATAATAAAGTCACCAAGGAGAATAGCATTATGAGCCAGAGATGAAAAATGTGTCAGCAGCTGAGAAAAGTCATTCATAAAGTCCTTGTTCTGTTTTGGTGGGCGGTAGATGATGGCAATAGCTGTAGGAGTAGGTCCAGGGAGAAGGGAGGCAGAGTACTCAAAGGAGGAGAACACAGGAGCAGCAGACACAGGAACGACTTTCTAACTCTCGCGGTGAATCATTGTGAGACCTCGCCGCACGTACGGGGCTGGCAGATGTAAACAAACCCGGGCGGAGTAGACTCGTTCAGAGAGGCGAAGTCATTGGGCTGCTGCCAGGTTTCAGTCAGACACAGAAAGTCAAGCTTATGTTCAGTGAGGACATCCTGAATGAGATGACCTTTGCTGTTGAGGGAGCGGATGTTAAGAAGGCCGAAGTTGACGGTGGTGGAGCTACTCTTGGCCGTTGCGGTGCTAACAGACTTAGCTAGGTAGGCCAGAGCACTGTGATCAACATCCCGAGGTGGGTGGCGGTAGCGGCGGCGTGTAGAGGACCAGATAGACTTTATATGATGGGAGTTGTAGTACTGGAATTTACAGCGAGATCCACGGTGGGCGTATCTCCGTCGTGGCTGGCATACAATGTCCGAGCCCAGGTGGCAAAGAGGGAGCGGAGACATGGTATACATAGTTTTAGGAGTTCAGCAGCAGAGTATTGGAGGAGTCCGTCGGTATGCAGGTGAAGAAGGGACAGAATGATCCAGATAATGGCAAACCAGCGTCTTGTTTGTCAGATCCACATTGTTGCCGGGGAGGGGAATCCGACAGCCAGGAGTTCCAGGTAGGAATATATCCAGAACGGTCGCAGAAGCGACTAACAGTAGGAGACTTTGTTGGAGTAGCTTGTAGTCCTTATAATCTCTGAAAAATCACATCTGATATCACGAAAACAGTTTATTCGGCTAAGTTGGTGAGCAGCGGCAGCAACGCGCTCCAGCGTTTACTCACTCATCTGACAACTTGTGTGAGTATGTAAATAGGTAGATTGTAAGGATGTGTATTGGTAAAAACCTGGTGATACGATATCACGATACGGGGAGACGATACAATAAATTGCGATACTATGAGTAAGACTATATATTGTGATTTTTAAAACCTAATTTACCTGTAGAAAAACTGTCACAGCATTCTGAACACTCAAACCTGTTTCATACTTTAACACATTCAGTTTTATTACTAGACCTAGTTGATCCACCGGAACGAAGAATATAAAAACAGACACAAACTACCAGTCATACTTTTAATTTTACTACAAAAATTACTGTCATCATTAATGGTTCCATTCAAATTCTAAAAATAAAAAAAAATCGATACAATATCGGGACATAAAATATCACGATATAACTGTGTATCAATATTTTCTTACATCCCTAGTAGATATTTTAAACATTTCAGAGTTCTTCTAAATACACTCAAAATCCCAACTCTAAAAATCTGTTTTCAAAAGAGATAAAATAGCAGGATGTGGTGGAAAACATCCATAAATGATTTCTTGACAGACTCAGTGTTCTGGAAGGATTCATACCCTTTCAACTTTTTTTTTATTTTTTATGTCACAGTCACAAACTAAAACATATTGTATTGAGGTCGTACATGGATTAGAAAGAGTGATCAGAGAAGCAGCAAGGAGGCATACGGTATCTCTGGAGGAGGTCCAGACATCGGCAGCTCAGGTGGGAGAATGAGCAAATAGAACTATTAGTCGGGCGCTGTGGAAATTTGGCAATCCTGGAAAAGTGGCAGGAAGTCGGTGAAGAGGAACTTGAAATACATCAGCGCAACACGTCATGACCCTGTGCTCTGTTTAAATATAATAGAAGAAAAGGTCACTTTCTAAGAGTAAAATGGTAACAAAGTTGAATAGTGACAGGTAACATATTGTTTTCGAGCTTCCGTGACTGTTAAAGCAGAATAAATGATTCCCTATCCCGGTTGTCCTTGTGTCTCCACAGGGAAGCGTCTCTTGCTGTAACGGCCTCGGGAGACAACCAGGCCAAAGTGTTCTGCCTCCAAAGACCCGATCGATAAAACAGAGGCTGAAGAAAAGGGAAAGAGGAAGTGGACACTTACCACTCAAACTTTCTGTTTTCTTACACCAGAGAACTGTTTTTTTGTTTTATCCTCCTGAGATTTTAAAGTATTGTAATGCTTTCTTGACAGAAACCCTTAAAAACCTAACTTCTCTTATTTCTCAGTCTGAGTATGCTCTGAAAGACTAAACAAATCCACCCACTTATGTTTGAATGATTTTATTGATGAATCAGCACATAAAAGGACAGTGATTTTCCTGTAATTGTAGAACATCATCATTTCATGTGGTCTTCCAACTGACAACACAAACTTATTCATGTAAACTCAATTGTAAATACAGACAATAAAACAATATGCTCTCCTATGGGCAATCTAAACCTTTTTTTTTCGTTTAGGGACTGGTTTGTGTCTTGTGTTCATTCTCCCATCTATTGTGTGTTTATGAGATAAAGATATTTTCCAAAGCCACACAAACCAAGCCGGAGGGCAAAGTTGTTATATTATGGGTCATGGCAACATGGTTAATTGGCTACAAAATACTGCGCTCGGTTAAATCTGTGACTAAGTGCTTCTTTAGCCTTCAGTTTTAGCTGAAACATGTTATTAGATGAACATTAAAGGAGAAGTTGAGTTGATCTGGAGATGACAACCCCTTAAGGGAAGGAGATCTTTTAAAAGCTCTATCGACATTAGATGTGATTAAAGGAAGACTGAATCAAGCAATGAGTTTGAAAAGCTTACATAATGCATTTAGCTCTTTATAATTTAATAGAAACGCAGCACCATGTGCTTTCAGTACTCAGAACATCAGGTTAGGAGCTCTTTAATGTCATTCTATAAATCCCACTTCTGTCTCCCTTGGCCAGTGAACTTTACTTTTAGATTGAACTGATCTGAAGAAGTCAGAAGGACTGGTCCGAGTAATTGGGCACAGACCAGCGAAGGGTGCAGGAAGGTAAGGGGCCGACCCACAATTTAGTTTTACTTAATATTTGTATGTTATAAATGACCAATAAACGGGAGTTTTAACATGGAAATGTTATGACCCATGTAAGCATGGGGAAGGCTTGAAGTGAGAAAATGTCACTGGTGAAAAAGCTGGTTCAGTCCTGAAGCCAAACATTTAAATGGAAAGTTTAGAGGGAAAAAAAAAATATATATATATATATATATATGTGTGCAATTAGCAGGGATAGTCACAACATGGAGACGATTTTGAAGCAAAGCCTATTCCAGATTTTGGGAGATTTACAATAAGGTGGACCACAGCTGGATTCAGCGACAACCGTCTCACTCCTGGAATAAGGGACGGATAATAAAAAGTGCCTGACCTGGACTGCACTGCCGAGCCCGCCCATTCAGGTATCAGGTCCGCCCAAGACAGATTTCAAAGCCTGTATAAATTAAATTACGACCATGCAATTTACCGGTGGCGATAATGCACCAATTTGTTGTTTGTCAGCCGGCAATAAACATCACAGAGAAGAAGAAGTGCGCTGCTGGTTAATTTTGAGACGAATATGAGCATGCCAACAGTAGTTATGATGAAAACTTAGTAAGAAATACATGCAAGGAAGGAAATTCCCAAGGTTTCCAGGAGCAGATCATGTTGGATTGTGGAAGTAACACTTGTTGTGGACTAACTATTTTATCGGAGGACATTAATTAGGACATTCATTGGACCCTTGTAGACGTAAAAGTACAGTTTTTGTTCGAGATGGCTCTGTTCTGTCAATAATAGGCTTCGAACGGTGAGTTGCACATTATTTGCTTTCTGAGGGGTTTGAGAAAAGCGTTTATTGTGTCTACAGTTATGATTTGCATAAACCATTGGAATCACAAGAATCCTAGCGTTCCATTGATGTATAATATGTATATCTACATAGAAAGGGTGTTGCAGAAAAAGACTAGGGAGTATGTAATGTGTTAATCAGAAAGACAGCCTGGGGGAAGAAACTGTCTTCATGGTGGCTGGTTTTAGCAAAGGGGGCCCTGTCACGCCGACCTGAAGGTAAAAGTCCAGGCGGTTTGTGTCCAGAATGTGTGGGGTCTGCACAGATGTTAGCTGCCCTGCTCCTGACCCTAGTGGCTGTAGAAGTCCTGAATGGAGGGATATTGATGCTATTGTACTGTACAGTACATAGATATACCTTTAAGTAGGTTCACATTTCTGACTAATACTTTTTATAGCTTGGATTTAATATTTTAATTTGTTGTAATAACTGCAGTATTGTGTGCCAGGTGTTGGAGAAATCCATTAAAACATCCATTAATCATCTGGACTCCTGTTTAGGTGGTGCTCAACCTCTGAGGCTTTACGCAGCCTGGGGTTTCTTTTCATCCTTACATTATTATCCGTGGGGGAATCTTCGTTTGTATAAAAATACTATTCCCGGCAGACGGCCTCTTTGAGTCAATCCTACTCTGAGAAAAAAAGGATGTTTTCATGCTGACGCAGTAGCAGCTTTGTCCAGAAAATACTTTCTGTTTTGTTTCCTGCTTAAAAGGAGGATATACACTCACCAACCCGTTTATAAGACTCTACTGTTAAACTGCTTGTTCTAACAAGCAGTGAATCAGCCAGTCACATGGCAGCAGCTCAGTGCATTTAGACATCTAGATGTGATGAAAACTGAGCATCATAACCGTTTATAGAAAATGGTTGGAAATCTCCAGTGAGCAGCAGTTATGTGGACGTCAAAGCCTTCTTGTTTTCTGAGGAGAATGAACCGGTTCAAGATGATAGGAAGGGAGCAGTAGCTCAAATAATCACTTGTTTCTACCAAGCGATGTGGAAAGCAGTCTTTGAAAGGAAAGCAGATTGAACCTTGAAGCAGATGGCCTCCCGCAGAGAACGACTGAAGCTGGATGACTCTCCTGCCGGCTAAGAATGGAAAACTGAGGCTACAAAACTGGTCCAATAACAGGAACAAATGACCACATGGATCCGTCCTCCCTGTCAATCATTCAGGCAGGTGGTGGTGGTATAATGGTATGGGAGCTCTTTAGGCACCTTCGTACAAACTAAGAATCTACCCAAGTATTGCTCCTAAGCATCCCCATCCTTTTATGGCCACGGTGTTCCCCATCTTCAGACTGAAGCATCGTGTTGTCTCAAACCGCTTTATGGAACGTGACATGATGAGTTCACTGTCCTCCATTGGCCTCCACGGAGCCCGGAACGCAATCCAACAAAGCACCTTTGGTTTGCCCTCGTAGACCTGGAGCCGACAAATCTGCAGCACGAGTGTGATGCCTTCATATCGATTTGGACCAAAATCCGAGAGGAATGTTTCTGGCTCCTTGCTGAACCTACAGCACACAGAATTAAGGCAGTTCTGGAGGCAGAAAGCCTCCTAAACGTTGTTTACCACACCTGGGATGCTCTTTCCTTCCTCTGGGCTGTTCAGTAAAAGAGGAAACTTTCAATGGGTATCCTGTGCACAAGTGCTTTTTCCTTGTGCCATTGTATGACGCTTCAAGTGTATAGGTAACCGGCTGTAGAGCTCCCCCCCTTTTTAAGGCATACATCTGTAAGCGTTCTATAACCAAGGTGTGTGTTTTACATAAATAAAGGGAAAGGAATGGTCTACTTTGTCTTATAAGATGTGTTTGCACTACACTCAGCAGCTGCAACAGGACACCGGGGGGACAAATGATATCTGTCAGATGCAGTTTACACTGACAGCAGGCTATTTCCCTCCACTGTCACAACACAGTGCATGGACATCTGTCTTGATTTGCTGTCTTTTCTCGTCTCTGTTTACACTCGGTCTGCTCCGTGCATTTATTGATTAAATGTGCATTTATTTGGAAAAGCACTTCTACAATGACAATTCACAAAGCTGGAGTATTCAGAGAAAGAATAGAGCCAAATCTCATGGGTCCTCTTTTATGATCTCTTCCCAACTCATGCTGCAGGTTTTTATTTAGAGGGATTATTGGTCTACGCCAATTCCTGTTCTGCCGCATGGGTTGTGCTGTTGGTTGCGCAAATCGCTTTGATCAAAACAACGAAACGTGCAAGTAAAAATCCACCACATCGCACCCCTTTCAAGGCAAAGAGACGTCTTTGGTCGCAAGCGATCAGAAGAAGCATTTAAAATGTAACAATCTGCAGCAATCACTTCATATCAGGTAAGCCTTGGCCAGAGGTCACGCTACAGTTTTTTTTTGTTGGTCATTTTGACTGATGGGGTCAAAGAAATCCAGTCATCATCTGTTTCTACTAATAATGACATATTCGGTAGTATTTAATTTTCATTCATTTCAATTAATATTGAATCCAAACAAAACTGAACAGAGAAGCCACATCATGCCATCACACATCGAGCAGATTAACAAACTACATGTATCAATTATGAACATTTCATCTGCTGTGGACTGAACGCTCTGCATGGAGCGCTGGAGTGCGCTCCCACTTATAGACGCAGAATCTGCGCTCTGTTGCCACATTTGTGTGGAAAATTTCCCTAACTGAAGTAATAAGAGACTCTCTTAATTGCAGCTTTTGTGATCGCTACAGTGGTAGGAAATCCCACAGCGTGCGCTCCTTCTGCATCAGTGGTTAAGCTGCAGCGATCTATCGCCACCGGTCTGTGTCCGGTGTGGTCACAGATGCCTCTGTAACTCTTTAACCTGCTTGTCAGCTCCCTGAAAGCGAGATCCATTGGGTTTGGTGTCCAGGTCTGAGATGATGCTCGGATGTTCGCATGTGAATCTTTTGTTGATTGATGAGTTACATGAACTCTGTGTATAAAGTTGAAAACGTCTGCGCGTCTGCACCAAGTGGTCAGGGGTGTGAATTGCAAAAAAAAAGGTCGATATTAAATATTCGATTAACAACCCCTGGCCTTGGCTTAGAAAAATGCTAACATCGCTAGCCAACACTGCAACTGATGATTAACCGCAAATAATAACAATGAAAAACTGAGCTATGTAAAGGGCCGTTATTTCTTTCTGCATCCAGGTTACGCTTCCATCGTGTTGATAAACAAATAATCCCTCTATAGGATATGGGTCTGATATCTATTATATCCATGTTTAAAGGTTGATTTTCTGTCTCCTGAACCATTTCTGTGGTGATTTTCTCATGTGGCAGATCGTTATCTTGGTGAAATAATCAACAACTCCTTTTTTTGTTTTCTGGCTGAAGTCACCAAATTTTTATTTAAAATTGCCTCTTATTTTAAACATGCCGTCCCCAACAACAAGGCTCTTGGGGGCTTTGAAAGAAAAGAAAAACAGCCCACAGTATCCACATCTATCGTTCTTTACCAATCCACGAAAATTTGTTAATAACCCTTTTTTATATAAAAGTCTAAGTATTTTTTACTGTCACTTTTATTCCACAAATTTTTTTTCTCAAAGTAATTTAATAAAAAAATAGTTTGACTTTAAATCTAACCAAATTGCATGATATTAAATATGTGTAACATTTTTTCTTGTGTGGACAGTTAAAGGATCACAAATATATGACAACATTTATTACTGCAAGTCCACCTGTCAACATCAGCCACTCATGATAGATTAGTTCATAAATTGCTAATCGGATTGTTTTATTTCAAAACAAACTTTACTAAAAAATTAATCAGTAGGAACAGCCAACATGTTTTGCAACACATGCCCCCCAAAAAACATACAAAACTAATAGTTAGATGGATAAATAGAAATATTGCCCTGCTTTGGTTAAAAATGTTATCCTTTAACTATTTTCTGAAAGTAATCTTTTCTGTAAATAGATCTTTTTGGTGAAGATTTTTTTTTAAAGTTCAAAAAACTAAAATGATCTTTGCAAACCAGGCTTCATTAATCTTATCCCATTATATTTTTCCGCTGTACACAGAAATAAACCAGATTGGGCTTTGATTAACAAGGCCTCGACTTCGGGGAAATCCAAAATGCTTCGGCTCTTCATGTTGTGCTTTCATGTCCAGCTTGTCCCCCCTGTGTTGTGTCTTTTCTCCAAAAGCTCAGAGTCTCGGGAACATTTCTGTTTAAAAAGCATTATCTGACCGCAGTTTATTCATCTCCTCCTGGACCACGTCTGCTCCAAACTATTATATACAGGGTTGGGGGGGGGTCTGTGTTTGGCTCCCTAAACAGCTCTCCGCTGCTCTTCTATCCAACTTTGTGTTGTGTTTAAATATTAGACATCTGTGACAGCTGTTATGAATTCAGGTGTATACACGTAGAATTTATAAGCATTGTTCACCCTGAGGGCAAACTGTAAAATCAAGTACATGTTACCTTGTATATGAATCTATTCAAGAGAAGGGTGACTCTTTACGTTGCTTGAAAAACAGGACTTTCTGTTTAGTGACGACTGGCATATTAGCTTAAGTTACCTGTAAATAGCTTGTTAGCCTTGTAGAAACGTGTTTTTACTTTTGTTTGTTTTTTTAATTCAACCAATTAAAGCTACTCTTAATGTATTCCTTATGATGTTTTTAGTTAGAAATTTAGTTTATGGCAAATTATGCAAAGTATACAACCCAAATGCGTCACAGGTATAGACTTTATAAAAATGCAACACATATCTCACAGCAGTAAGCCAATAGTAACAATTTTATTACATACTCTACCAACAGCATGCAGACACTCTATCTGCAACAAAGAAGATTCACTCACCTCAGCCTGCTAAACGCTTAGATTGACCGCAACAGCAGGCCAATATGACCTATTTTTTGATTATTTCAAGTAATTATTATTTGACTTCCTGAGGGTACTCAGGATCAGTATATCGAACTTTAATTGATGGTTAAACAATGATTATGTATGGGGTAAAAAAAGAAAAGGAGATGTTTACATTACACCATAAGTAACTTACGCAGTTACCTAATAAATGTGAAAGGACATGATGATTAGACGAATGAAAAAACATGTTTTTTAGATACACCAACATGTTGAAAGATAAGAAACACATTCTGATTTTAGGGTTTTCTGCTAGGGAACACATTTCATGGTTCCAAGTCAAGTCGTCCAGATCCTGTAGAACCAAAGCAGCCACAGACCATCACAGAACCACCACGGCACTTCAGTATTAGTATGATTTTTGTTTCTGAAATTCGGTTAGTTTTGCACCAGATATAATGAAAATAGCTTCTAAAAAGTTAAACTTTTGTCTTGTCAGTAGACAGACTTTTTCCCCAAAATTTCAGATGGACGTTTGTGGTTTTTTTTGGTCTCCCATGGAGGCCATTTCTGCCCAGTCTATTATTTTTGAATCATCACGTGTAAAGTTTTAGATGGTTTTTTCCGAGTTCTTCTGTGACCTCCTGGGTGAGTTGATGATGTGCCTCTCCTGGGTTGATTCGCCTTTGTTCCGTGTTTTCCGCATTGGCTCTCAATGGCTCTCACTGTGGTTTACTGGAACCCAAAAGCCTTAGAAATGGCCTTATAACCCTTTCAAAATTGACATTTATGCTCTTGAATTTCAGCATGTGTTGCTTTCCGGGGCTTGTTAACCTTTTTTCATACGGCTGGATTCAATTTAATTGATTTATTAGTAGCAAAGGAAATCGAACCAAAGAAGGTTATTGATCCCAGATAATTCATTATTTAACGATGAGGGAACTTATATTTTCACTTAGGACTAGTCAGTCCCAGACTAGTTGATAGAAGATGAGAAAAAGTACAAGTTTCTGAGTTAGCTGGATGATTCAGGGTTAGCGGACACTTCTCTCACTGCCAGCAAACCCCCTTTAGGAACAGACACTCTGAGGATGACCACTACCTCCGCCTCCTATTGAGCGCACTTCCTCTTGAAAGTATCTGTGAGGAAGAGAGTTAGTTACTTGCTCTGTCTCTGTCTCAGCTTGTTTGTTAAAGCTGCTGGGGTCGGCTGCTCCGTGAGGACTGTAAAGGACGACCTAGAAGCTCCGATAGTTAACGCTTCTGGTCGTGGATATGATATGCAGGAGAATCAGCTAGAACAGAAGCTGAAATTTCTTCTCACAAATGATACAATACCGGACAACTCATCACAAAAGGTAACAAAAATGTATAATTCTTATTCAAGCATCTATTTCTGATTATGCTATTAAAATGCTGCTTTTCTGCAGCATGTTATACATGATCGAGTTACTTTAATTCAAAAATGTCATTTAGTTGACTTATGATGTGTCGCATCAGAGGAAATTTCCAGCTTAAAATAGAGTCAATGATCTGCTGCTTCCCTGACTATAAAGAAAGCATAAAACAGCTCTTAACCAGTAACGGCTAAAAACCAATTTGCGCTGTGTGTTCATCTTTTAAAGACCCTTTAAAAACACCATTTGCTCAAAATGTCGCAGGACTTTGATACCATAAAACTTCCCTCATTCTGATTGAAAATGTACTTTTTACACGCAAACCTGGGAAATCATGCACAGGCTGGTTTAATTTCAATGCCATAATTATAGATATTCTCAAACTGATGCACTTTCAATAATGTGTATTACTGCCAGAGTTAGATATAACATTATATTCCATTAACACAGATATTATTGGGCTAAATAAAGTTTTTAAGAAAGTAGAGGGGTTCTGACACCTATTAAATTGATGTGATGATGAAATAGGACCACAAATAAAACTTTTTATATATTTCTCCACCTTAAATACGTTTTTGCATCCTGTTTAAAATCCAATTTATTAGGGGAAAAATTTAAACAGCTGCAATAACCTGGTTGCTTGAGTGTGCCCAACCTTAAACTAAAACTTTGTGAAAGCAGTTTTTGATTCAAAAACATAACATAATAAACTTGACCTACTCCACCAAGCAGAAGTTTTACAGATCTCTCACTTTATGAGGACATTTAACGTCCACAGACCTCTTAAGATGTTTCAAAACCTGTATTTTCTTCATTTGAAGCCATTTTATGTTTGACATACGCTTAAACTCACTTTCATGCTGAAATCCTTCTTAATTTTTAGCTTTTAAGCTGAAACCAGAAGGTTTTGGATTGAAATATGGTATATACATTAAAAGAAACAAGTCCCATCTAAATGAAAGCAAGCCCACATCATTATGCTTCTACCACCATGTTTCACTGTGTGTGTAATGTTCCTTTTTTGTTGTTGGGGTTTTTGTTGTGCCAAACATACGTGTTTGGAAATATGGCCCCAAAATTTTGCTTTATTCCCTTCATACCTTGACATATTTTCTTATAGTGCTGGACCATAATTAAATAAAAATATCGATCGACAGACGTGTGGTGCGATAGGAAAAAAATGGTTGATAAAAAAATTTGATCAAAGAAAGGTTTATCTTCCTTTTTCATAATATCCTATCAGGTAGCTTAATACTACAGTCATTACTTACTCCAAACCAATCACACACGCAGCTCCAGGCAGCTCAGTCCCTGAGCCGTCGCTCCTCTCAAACCACAAAGAAGAGCAAATGACTTGAACTGGAAAAGATGTCGCAGGAAGAAGCGGCGGAGGAAATTGTCCTGAAAAAAGGTTTCAGTAGCTCACCAACGGGTAAACGTTGTGTTCCATTTTGAAACGATCCTCGACACACATTTTATTCAGATGAACTGAATAAAATGCAGGAAATAAAGGTTGCTGCTGCCGTTGCTGCTGTCACGTTTGCACACAGACTGGTACAACCCACCCGGGGCTTTTAAAATCACCACCCGGTTCTCCACCACATCCAGAGAAGCAAAAACGCTTTCAAACATACAAACGGGGGTGGAAAGACCTGCTGGCTTCAGCATCAGTCACTGGACTGGGCTCCAGTGTTTTTTGGCGCCCTTCTACGCTCGGCTATCGGTGAGCAGCCGGTTAGCTTTAGCTTTAGCAGCTGAACTGAGAATCCGTTTTAGTCACTCAGGTCTCTTAACTTGATTTGGGTTTTTTTCTTACAGATGTTTAGTTATGGTAAAAAAAAAAGGTATTTGAAAAAAGGGTCGAATCGAATTATTGATTAAAATTAGTTTGTTAAAGAACAGCATAACATGACCAGGGACGCACTTAAAATACATCATTAATACGTCATTAATGCCTCGTAAGAGGACTAAATGTTGACACTTAAGGTGCAAAAAGCAACATATTTGTACAGAGATGTGAACAACACTTATTTTATTTTCTTTATTTTCCCACAGCTGTGCAGGATGATTGACACGTTTAAGGTTCTAAAAACTGGAAATGATTCACCCTGACCTCAGTTTTTAAATAAATACCAAAAAGCATCCATAAAACAGGGGTAGTTTTGATACTGCAGACACAGCTTCCCACCCAGGGTGGCATGGCCAAGGGGGCGGCATAAGCACAAAAACAAACAAACAAACAAACACCTAATAGTAAAATTTGGAGAAGCAGAGCATTTATCAACTAGATGCAACTTTTGTAAACATTTACATCATCAAACATGCTTAATAGGGATGTAGTAGTGACTACTGAACAATGAAGGGTTAGAAGCCAGAGCTTTGAGGAGCTAGTCAGGATATATTCTTTGGGTAACGATGAGTTCTGAAATGAAAAAAATTACTATTTTATAACAGAAGTGCTTGTTTTTGTTTTTTTTTGCAAATAGAGAAATCGGGTGGAGGCTGTTGGTGTGATTCCTTACTAAGGAGGGCAATTAATGCAAGAACTGCCAGTGTACATAATCAATAAAGCCAGTCAAATATATTTTTCTAGCGTATGCATCATGTCCTTTGATTTATGAGACGAAGCAGCTGTGACATCAGATTTCCTGATTATGAATTGCTGAATGACATTAGCCTCACGCTGCTGACTCATCTCGTTATCTGCTGTCCGCTCTCTTCATTACTGAAGATACAACAGATAGTATCAGTCCTGCTTTCAGTCGTGGCGACCTATGACCCCCGTTGCGTGCGACTTTTTATCAGTTCCAGTGGGTCCTTCACATAAAAGCACCACAGAGAACATGTGGTGAAGATAAATAAGAAAATTCATAAATACTCAGCTGAAGTGGACTCTTGAGCTGCACAGTGATGTGTACAAAGAACAATTTTAAGTGTCTCTATTTTAGGAATATTAACGACTAGTTCACTTTAAAAAGAAAGCTGACTTTTAAGCAACTTCTTTCAACTTTAAGATGCAGCTACACTCGGAAAAGTTAAAACTTCACCTAACATTTTAGGGTTTGTGTTGTGAAGAAGTGAACCCATGATGAATAATTTCAACAAAAAATAAATAAATAAATACCCAAATGTAATGTGGTGCCTATCCTAAGCAGTTCATAAAAAAAACAAACTAATTTATCTGGAGGAAAATAACCAGGCTCCACATCCTTTAATACTTTTCTAAACCACCTTGTTAATTCATTTTTAGAATTCTGTCTTTTTAAGTTCCCACCTGCAATAAAACCTTTTTTTAAAACTACAACCCTTTAGCTAAATTAGAGAGTGTCAAAATAATTTTACTCGACATAAGTATCAGTCAGGAGAAGGGTACAAAAATCTGCAGCATTGTATTCCAATGGCATGGCTTAGCATTCTGTCATAACTGCAGAAAATATCGGACAACAACTACAAGACGAGGCGGAAACGGGTCTAGTTTTAGCAGCAATCTCTTATGTCTGGGACATGTCCGCTCAAAGGTGTAGGGCTGCGAAATGGAAGCCTCGTGTTCCAAATAAAACACCCGGCCTGGAGAAAATCCCTCAACGCCATCTGTGTTACGGGTCACACTGAGCCAAACTTGAACCGTCGGGCCACAAAATCCAAAAAGATCTAATTGACACAAAATCAAACCCTGCAGATCACCAAAGTGAACACCACAGGGAAACATGGTGGCGACAGCATCATGATATGGGGTTACTTTTCTACAGATGAAGCTGGACCTTTGGACTTGCATTCAAAATAAAAAATAAAAACATAAACCCCAACCCAGAACTAAACGTTAAAGGGTCAGCTGATGTCCTCACGATCTCAGAGATCTGGAGAACTTCTGCAAGGTAGAGGATGGAGTCGAACAAAAGACGACTGATTCCTGAAACTCAATCAAAAGTTGCTTCAAGGAAGTCTTAGTTTGCACACTTATGCGACTGGGTTACAGCAGAACGAGTTTATTTACAGTTCAGTTTTACAAGATAAACATCAGATTGGTTTTTGTTTTTTTGGACCCTTTATTACATCAGAGAAACCTGGCACTCTACCAATGGTGTGTAACCTTTTGAGACCCCCTGTAAGCTTGACTCGAACTGGTCTTGAAGTGCTTTGACATCAGCCCATGCAAACCTTTTGAAGCTCATTACTGTGCACGTGTGCATCATCACAGCTGACTCAATATCTTCCTGTTTGGTTTGATTTTGCAATAGATTCCTCCAACTCTGTTCCTCTGCTGCAGACTCTATCATATCTTAATCTCCATCTCTGTTTGGTCGCTCCTCCTGTCCTGAAACTGTCGTATTTGCCTAACAGCGTCATACAATGCATTTGCATGTTTGTGCAAACATTCGACCCCACACAAGTATGGCCATAAAACGTTCCCCACCGGGGTTTTTTTACAGTTTGTTTTGCTTCCAGGGTAGCTGTTTACTGGATTGCGTGCGAATGGGAGGAAGCCTGCTGATTTCGCCAGCGATGGACTTCGACGCTCTGCTCTCGATGGAAAACCTCATCTACATCATCACCGTGCCACTGTCGACCTCCATCATCCTGGCCAACCTGGTCATCATCCTTGGCATCTCCTGCAACCGGCAGCTCCACAACACGCCCAACTACTTCTTCCTCAGCCTGCTGGTGGCTGACATGTGCACGGGCGTGGCGCTGCCCTTCATCCCGCTGATGGGTCTGAACCGGGAGTTGAGTTTCAGCTCCTGCCTGGTGGCTCACATCTTCCCCAATTTCCTCTTCTTGGCGTTTCTGTCCAACCTGGTGATGGTCCACTACGAGCGCTACATTTGCATCGTCGACCCTCTGCGCTACAACTCCTTGTGGATGCATCGCAATTTTTCCTTGGCGCTGCTCATAGTGTGGACACCCCCGCTTTTGTTTGCATCTCTGCCCGCTTTCGGGTGGAGCAACTGGTCCGGACTGGACTGGAACAACTGTTGTGAAAGCACCCTAAAGTTTCCGCCTCATTCGAACTGCTCAGCGAATGTGACCTCGTGCTGCTCCTACAGGCGGGTGTTCCCCAACGCTTTCATCTACCTGGAGGTGTACGGGCTCGTCTTACCGGCCATTCTTCTCATCGCTGGCATGACCGGACGTGTCCTGTGGATCACCCGAGGTCAGATGAAGGACATTTGCCGCCTCCATAGATCGGTGGAGCGGGGGCGCCAGGCGTCGGACCAGGAGCAGAGGCTGAACCTGCGGTACACCCGCTGCGTGGTGGCCGTGTCCCTGACCTTTCTGGCCTGCTGGGTTCCCTACCTGATTTACATGCACGTCTGTATAGCGTTCCTCATCACTGACACCAGGTGGAACTCCATCACTCACATCGTGTTGTCGTGCACCGGCATCGGGAGCATGGCCGTGGTGCCGATGGTGCTGGGCCTGGCCAACAAGCAGTACACGGAACCGGCGTTCAAGCTTCTCCAAAAACTCAGAGACAGGTGGAGGACAAGAGGCTCCGAAGACACTGCAATCTGAACCAATACTCCTCAGCCTATTAATGTTTATGACGTTTCTCAGCAGGAGTTTGCGGCAGCTTATTTTAGTGAATTACGGTACAGTTAGGGTCATATTTCTGTCACAGCTCAGTCAAAAACTGCTCATACCAAAGGCAACATGGGACAGTCTTTCTAAATTTCAAAAAGAGAAGTTATTAGCACTAATAGTTCCCTTACCTGCAGTGGAAAAATTTCACATCACCATGAGTTTGTAGAAAAACAGTCAATGTCAAAGCAGAGGAAGAGTAACTGCTATCCTTTATAACTAAAACAGCATTTTTTGTTCTTCTTCATACTAAAGTAAACTTTACTTTAACCACAAAACCTATATAAGCATTCAAAGAAAAAGCTTTTCAAGTTTTTTAAATATTTTTTCTTTAAAAATGTGTTTTATTAGCGTAAATTAAACTAACTTTGATTTGCATTTTAGGCTGTAGAACAAGGGAACATGCACAGGTTTTGTGCCTCTTAACAAGGTTGCATGTTTAAGGAAGCTAAAGGAGCTATTAACTATGAAAACAGCTGAACAAATGAATCCCTCTTATATCATTAGTGGCACTCTGATGCGGAAACGTCAAGCAGAAGTTTCATGAAAACACTTTAAAGAGCTGCTGAAACAGCAACTTTTAACAATTTTTTATATTTATCTTATCTTATCTTTATATTGATATAGCTTTATATTTATTCTCACTGATCATATTTTATATTATTTTTGGCCAAAACCACGAAGAAGCCACTGTGAAGAGCTTAAAGGGCCACATGTGTCTCAGGAGCCGAAGCTGATTGCTAAAATGAGCTAAAATGGCGAGCGCCTCTTTCTGCCACGCAGAGCACAACCAACATGTGCCCACACACCCCACAAAGCCCAGTAAAAATTATATATCACTAGAAAAAAATGATCTATTAATAATTGATCTAGAATGATGGACAGGTGAATAATTTTCAACTTTACTTGAGAAATCTAGGAATCTCCTCTTTTTCACATAAATATTTCCCAAATTCAATTCAATTAAAACATACTTTATTAAACCCAGAAGGAAATTAAGTTTAATCAAGAAAATTAAGTAAAATCAGCAACTATCTGTATAGTTCAATCCAGTAAATTTTTTTTCTTTATTTTTATTTAGTTAGTTATTTTTTTATCTGTCGATGTAATATAAACAGCTAAAAATTTATTAAAATTTTTTTTTACTTTTACTTTTACTTTTGTTTTCCTTTTCACACTTGTCTACATCTGAGGAGGTTCTGGCTCCTTTATAAACACCAGAATACTGCAACATAAACCACCATCAAATAATAGCCAGGCCAATAGGAAACTGTGGCGTCATCAGCCTCCTTTTTCGAATATAGTTTTATTACAGTAGGCACGCCACAGGGGGGCGCCAAATCCCTGGATAGAAAATCATATCGTCCCTATAGAAAACACCACTGGATGTATTTACTTTTCAAATAACTCTCTGCAAGATGTAATCTGTCTACTGAAGGTAAGGGAGTAACTATAGTTAAGAACTTCTCCGGGAATTAGGAAATGTCTTCAACTATGCAGTGACCTACAACATAGTAATGAGAGTAGCTACAGTTCATTCTGAATTACTTCCTTTTGTTTTGTTTGAATTATTATTTCCTCACTAATAAATAACCTTTTACTAGCATCCAACGTGGATATTTGTTTCCTTTCTAGTTGTGAGTAGAAGAACTTGGATTATTTTACAAGGACTTTTTCCTCTATTTTATATTATATTATATTTTGAATACACTTTTCAGGCGAGCAATAGAAACGGCGCCTCCTACAGGTTCTGTTTCCCCCCCCCCCAATTTTTTAATTTATCATTAAAAAAATTAGGAATGAAAAACAATCAATTAATTTTTGTTTTAAAATACAAGATGCCAAGGCTTTTTCTTGTTTTTGTGGTCAAAATAAATGTGGTTGGCTTTTCATTTCCCATTTATATTGCGGAAAAACATGAAATCATCAAGCAAGAAAAAAAAAACAGAAAAATGGCTTGTTTCTTTATATTCTCACACCCTGAACACATCAATTCGCACTAGTTTCATCCTGTGACATCACTGCCCATATATGGTAAAGGTGAGTCGCTCATAATACAATAAAAACCTAGAGAAATTATTCTTAAATGCTTATTCTTGTCTCAACAAATCAAATTTTTAGATATTTGTTTTATACCTTGTCGCCTTGCAATAAATGTGATGAAAAAACAAGCGTGTAAAAGAAACAGCGCCTCCTACAGTCATGTTATGATAAAAAAGACATTTGAAATTATATAACTTTTATAATTAAAATGTAACCAATTTTTTTCATTAAATATAAATGTGAATATAAAAGAAATTGGCTTTTATTTCTATGTAATATTTTGTATTTTTTAAAAATCACTTCTTTTTGTTTTCTTTAATGGTTTTACAACCAGAACATCAAATTAGCAAATGAAACGCACAGACGTTAAAGTGAAGGCGTAACATTAAACTATCTCCTGTATTTGTTGTGAGCAAAACCTTAAACTTTAATGGTGAAATCCACAGAAACAGCAGATAACTTCAACTGTACTTACTCAAACATCAGAGTTGTACAATGTATAAATACAACTCACAGATGTATGTGATATCCACATCTTTTGTGCGCACTGACAATGTTTACTCCTACTTCCATCAGCAGTGTTTAACTATGTTCTGGTATGCGGGCTGTGGAGGAATGATGGATGCAAGGGCAGCCACGAATAAATCTACAAGACAAGAGGGGATTAGGCCCGCCAACAACACATTACCGGTTTCTACATACTGGGACAAAATGTTATGAGTTGATCAAATATGAAAAGGAGGTCTTATAGTTCTGTATACATCCTCAGATTTACAGCTCCCTGAACATGTATTCCCAGCACTAGTGATGGTATGAATAAACCCAGCTTGCATTGCAGTAAAACAATGTAATAATGAACATTTTTATCATGTCCTACCTTTCATTTGCTTTAACTCCTAACTCCACATTAGGAAATTAAACATTTCTCAACTACTGCTCTTCAAATAAGAAATATGAGAAATCAAGCTACTTAAGCCACTTTACTTTTCAAGCAGATGTTTTTTAAATGAATAAATTATTGCCACATGTATTTGCTCCAACAAAACAAATAAAACTGAAGCGCTTTTTTATTTATATTTTACTTTCTTCTGTTTCCCTGACATATAAATACAGCATAAAACAAAGGTCCATTAGTCGTAATCATTAACCAGAACTGAAAAAAACAAGAGAACATGCCATTCAAAAAGCAGGTGTGTTTTGATCTTTAAGACAAGCTAAAGGTTTAATATTCCTCATCTAAACCGGCCCAGATCTACAGTCAGAGCAGTGATTGAAAAGTTTAAAGCAACTTGAAATGTGACAAACAAGTGCTTTTTCTACATCTGAACATTAGAACTGGTCCAGCTCCTAGACTCTTCATACCTAGAAATTCAAAATCAAATAAAGATTTCACAAATCACAAACTGAATTTTAATTATCCTGCTCCTAGTGTAGAATAACTTAGCCCAGGGTTTAAGTTTGTAAGTATTGTAGTTTTTAAACTAGAGCAGATTAAATATGCTCAAGTAAGTGAAGAATTAGGTGGAATCGCCCTTTAGCTGTTTCACTTAATTAAAATTACAATCGGAAGCAAACTTCAGCTTCATTGTGACATTTAATTACAAAAATAACAATTATATCACTTTGGATGTATTTCAACATAGATGTTATCTAATGTACTTTAATGCACCATTAGGTTTTTTGTAAGGCCATAAAATACACGAAGCTGAAGTTAGCTTCCGATTCGCGGGTTCCGATTCGCAATATGTGTAAAGGGCAATTCCACTGAATCTTTGCTGACCTAGACCACATTAGACCAGGTCCTGATCAAAAACTACAATACTTGGACTCTTCAAATCTGTACTGAAGTGTTCTACACAGCATGTAGATTCCTTAAAACACAGTTTCTGATTTGTGAAACCTTTACCTTTTTTGAAAATGCAAATTAGGTTCATTTATTGATTTTTTGGGCAAATATACTGCACCGCATGCATGTGTTGGACATTTTAACATTTTCATCAATATTACTTTAGTTCTTTAAGATTATGTCAACTTCCTACAGTCTACCCAAACATTATGTAGCCTACATTTTTGAATGGGCTCATTCAAATCGGAATAACAGCAGTTCAAACCAGAATAGTCATGACATTGTCATACACCATACATATGTGGTGGTGTTTTGTTCTGATCTTTTGTTCTTGTGGATGAACCTGACATTGTGGGAAAAACAGTCAACAATTTGTTAACTCGCAATATTAGTGTAGCCTACAACACATTAATCTCTGACTCCTTTTCAAACAGGTTTTCTTTCAAAAAGAAATGTAAACGTAAAAATTGGGTAAATGTTAAAACACGTTTTAAATAAACCACCCTGGATCTAGCTAACATAATTAACTCTCATCTTTTATTTTATTGCGCTGGACTTTACCATTTGCTTCTTTTAAATAAAATGCATTTAGAAAATTGCAGAAATGCAATTTATTTAAACATTTTATTTAAAAGAAGCAAATGGTAAAGTCCAGGCGTTTGTCGTTCCTTGATGACAAGGTGGGTCAGCAGCAGGACGGAGTGGCAGACGAATAAACCAGAGCTCCTAACGGCGGGTCTGCTGCAGGGATTACTGAGCAGAGAGGGACAGCCTGGGTCACGGTGTTTTTGATTTGCTGCAATAGATGGATAACTTCAATTGCCTACATACTGTGCTGCACACAGCGCAATAAAATAAAAGATGAGAGTTAATTATTTTAGCTAGATCCAGGGTGGTTTATTTAAAACGTGTTTTAACATTTACCCAATTTATACGTTTACATTTCTTTTTGAAAGAAAACCTGTTTGAAAAGGAGTAGGCGGGAGTATAAATTAATGTGTTGTAGGCTACACTAATATTGCGAGTTAACAAATTGTTGACTGTTTTTCCCACAATGTCAGGTTCATCCACAAGAACAAAAGATCAGAACAAAACAACACCACATATGTATGGTGTATGACAATGTCATGACTATTCTGGTTTGAACTGCTGTTATTCCGATTTGAATGAGCCCATTCAAAAATGTAGGCTATATAATGTTTGGGTAGACTGTAGGAAATTGACATAATCTTAAAGAACTAAAGTAATATTGATGAAAATGTTAAAATATCCAACACATGCATGCGGTGCAGTATATTTGCCCAAAAAATCCAAAAATCAACCTAATTTGCATTTTCAAAAAAAAAAGGTAAAGGTTTCACAAATCAGAAACAGTGTTTTAATGAATCTACATGCTGTGTAGAACACTTCAGTACAGATTTGAAGAGTCCAAGTATTGTAGTTTTTGATCAGGACCTGGTCTAATGTGGTCTAGGTCAGCAAAGATTCAGTGGAATTGCCCTTTACACATATTGCGAATCGGAAGCTAACTTCAGCTTCGTATAAAATGCTACAGAACCAGAAAGCCCTGAAACTGATTAGGATCCTAAAGCTCAAATACAATAAGTACAGCAATAATCCATATAACATAGATTTTTTTTTAAAACAAACAAAAAATAAACATGTTTAACTCACCACTGCTGCCTTCCTGCTGGATAAAATCACTCCAAAGCAGGTTCAAAGGCACGAAGCCCCTGCCGCTGTCTGAGTTGCGGTGGGCAGGCGGATAACCAGCCATGGCCGAGGGTAAAAGTTTAACAAAATCCTTAAAAGTGTAGAAAAACAATTAAACAGAGAAAGCAGCCAAAGCCAGAAGTCAGTTTTCTTCTTTTCACTCAAAATTTTCTGGGAGAAAAACAATTATATTTTGTCGTCTCATGTGTCAGTTTAAGCTAATTAGCAAACACTGCGCTAACTGGCGCTGACTCAGGTCACATGACTCCATCAGCCAATACATTTCTTAAATGATTTTGTTTCTTGCTTTTGATTGGTTGATAAGTGGTGCATTCAATATTACAATGTGCTTATGGACTTTCTATTACTATATCTTGTGTGTTCTTAATATTTTTAGGTATAATGTAAACGAGCATGTTGGGCCTCAAATTTTGTTAGCTAATTTGGTAATGTGGTGGGGGATCTTTAAAAAAAACTTTATTGAAAACTCAAAATAATTAATCTAAATATGAGCCAAAACAAATGGCCAAATCAACACAGAAATTGTTCAAAGTAATGAAATGACAGCAGGGGTACAAATAATAGTAGCAAAATTGCTTTCTAAATGCAATTTATTTTACTTTTTTGTTGAGATTTTGTTACTGCAATAATAAAAGAAAGAAAATTAGATTTTAAATGTGAGGTTGGATCGACCTGTGCTTTTTCTAACATATGTAGATTTAAACAGATACTTAACATCCAAAAAATAAACACCAGAAACTGTCATTAAAAAGGAATAATAAAGGACAACCTCACATTTTCTCCAACTAAAATGTTGAAAATTACACATCAAGTGTAGATAATCAGAGCATCATGACTCAGCGTTTTGTAGGAGGTTTGCCTTATTTAAACCTTAGACTGGTATGAGAACACTTCTTATTAAAGAACAGAAAATAGTTTTCTGTTTCTAAGTTTTTCACATGTATGCTACGCTAAATTCTGCAGTAAATAAAGTTTTTTAATGTGTGTGTGGGGGGGCAGTTGGATGAGGCAAACTGATAGGAAAATGAGTCCTTAATCCCTTTAAAAAGCAACCAAGCTATGAACTATTGGTCTGTTAGGAAACCCAGGGGTCAGAGGATGCCTTTTTTACTCAGCGACGTCATGTTCGGGTTTGTTTCCATTGGATTATCATGTATGTATGTTTCAGGAAGACAAAAGAGAACCGGGAGACGTGGAGGGGACAATCAAATGAGAGTCTAGAGCTAAATGGCGCTGTTTCTCTTTAAGAGATGTGTGTGTCTGTGTGTGTGTGAGAGAGAGAAAGAAACACAGAAAAACAGACTTAGCATCCATGGAGCGTTATTTATTAGCACAAAACCCTGAAATCTGATTATTTGTGATTCATTTGAAAGATTTAAGGAAAAACAAAAAAAGATGAGCACAAGAGCCAACAGAGGATTTCAAGTTTGCAGCATTGCAACGCTACAGGACATACAGCACCCAGCTCAGAGCAAAAAACAACAACAAAACAACCAGATTTTTGAACTTTTGAACTTGAAGTCCCAGCCTGAGAACCTTTCCTTATTGTTTTATCTGCACGTTCCGACTCATACTGGCAAGATAGGAATCAAGCAAACGGTAACACTCCCACATGTTCGGACACATTAATCCATTTCACTTCTGTCATCATGAAATAAAAACAAATCCTCACACGGGAAGGAAATAACACAGGAGAAGATGAAGGAAAACACTGGAGCACCAAAGGCATTGCACATCCCAACAAAGATAAGAAAACCTTTCCAAAAACACGGCTTGATGGAATCAAGTTCAAGCACAGATTCAACATCAAGCTGCAGTTAGACGTTCATTCTACCAGAAAGCAGGCAAGAGAGATTATTACTTTTAATTTCATCAAGAGGTTTAAATAATTTAACTCAGGTTAACCTGAAAATAATTCATTCACATTTTGCGGGTATGGTGTAATGCTGCAGGGGATGCCAGACCAATCAGTCGGTGTACTGGGTGCTTTCGGAGACAACCTTTCCACATTCCACCTCCAGCCGGATCAGCAGGCGCTTCTTGAGGATGGTGGAAGGTGGGGTGGGCTTTTGTGTACCCGAGGCACCCGAGGTCTCGCCAGGGATCGATGTGATGGCGGACTCAACAGCTGGATGCTTGCCTTGCGGCTGATGAGTCTCCGGCAGTTGTCGTTTCTCTTGCAGGCGCCGCTTGTCTGGTTTGTGATTTCTTTCAGGCAGGTGTTTTTCCTCTTGCAGGTGTTTCCTCTCTGGCAGGTGAACGTCTGCGTGCAAGTAAGGACTTGGATTGGTTGTTTGCATTTAGAAATCTGAGCGAAAGAGAGGTTTGATTTTAGTGAAGGACAAAACATCAGTGAAGCTTGAGATATGCAGAGATGTGTTAATGTTTGTTAATGATGTTTCTTTAAAACAAAATTACTTCCTGTGTCTGCCACAAAGAAATGATGATGATGATTATTATTATTATGTAATATTAACACTAAACATCTTAATTTAATTTGTTCTCTACATTTTCAAAAACTCCAAACTAGCCAACTCACTCACTAACTGACCTCAAACTGCAAATAAAAATCAGTCAAAGTTGTGATTTTAACAGAATTTTCATGTTTTTTCTAACTTTTTTGTTTCTTCTGCATATTTAACACACAAAAGTCGCAAATTCAACAATTTTAGGTGTTTACTATTCACATGTTTGTTACAAACCTGGTGCATTTTCAAGCAAAGGTGCATTAGTGTGTTAAGGTTTTGTTAGAAGGAATTCACATAGAAAGCGACGAGTAAAGTCAGAGAAACTTCTATCAAGGTTGTTTTTTATTCTTCTTCTTTTCTTTATGGTTTGTTTATGATCACAACATGCAACAAGACAACTCAGAGTGGTATTAAAATGGTTCTCACCGTAACGGCCGTGGTTCATTCTTCACGAAGGTAGAGGAAAGAAGAAGATGTCAGTCATTGTGTTTACAACCTTAAATCTTGCGCATGTTGACATGATCTCACTCTGTAACCTCCACCGCCACATACCTCTGCTCTTCGCCCTCCAGCAGCTTGCGGTAGGTGGCGATCTCGATGTCCAGGGCGAGCTTGAGGTTCAGCAGGTTCTGGTGTTCGCGGATCTGCCTGGCCAACTCCTGCTTGAGTGCCTTTAAGGCGTCCTCTAGCTTCTTAATGTTACTTCTGGCCTCATCCAAGTTTTCATCTCCTTTTTTTCTAGTTTCATCAATTTCGTTTTTCAAGGACTCTTCCTAACGGGGAAACAAAGGGAAAGACATCAGCTGGATGGTCAGAGAGTGTGTAGATATAGAGGGGTTGATGTCCAGTCCTTACCTTTCTTTTCAGACTCTCCAGGTCACCGGTCAGTCTCTGGATGTTGCGCACAAGGTCGGAGATATTCCTCTTTAGGTCACGGACCTCCTGCTCCTTCTGTCCTGCACTTTGGACCAAGGCTTCAATCTAAAGGTTGGGAAAGATATAGTATTTATATAATTTACTTTCACTATAATGAAAAGCCTTGATCTGTTTTATTTTATCCTCACTTTTCGTTGGTTCCATTGTTCCGCATCATCCCTGGCACGAGCAGCCATGTCGGCATACTGAGCCTCGATGGACCTGACGTAATCGTCCATGTCCAGGGACCGCTTGGTGGAGTTGGGAAGGATCACAGTTTCATTCTTGATCATCGACTCCAGCTCCTTGATCTCCTGAAGGGGGTTGAGAAGGTAGAGACAGTGTGAGGACAATAATTGTAGTTTCCAAAATGTTTTACTTTACCTAATATTCTGATATTCAGGATTCCTAAACATTTATTATCCAAAGATTCAAGACTGCAGAGTTCTTAGTACTTTACAAAGGACACAAAGAATGAAAGACAGAAGGAAGGAAAGAAGGAAAGAAACGACACAAGGAAGGAAAGCAGAAAAGGAACAACACAAGGAAGGAAGGAAAGAAGGTGTGACAAGACAGAAAAAATATGAACGACAAAATTAAACGAAAAGAAGGAATAGGAGGTAAGGACGCTACAAGGAAGGAAAGAATTAAGAAAGGACAAGACATTTGAAGAATGGCATATTTTAATAGACTTCTCCTCTTTTTCCATCCTTTCTATTCTCCATTACCTCATCAAAGCCTTCCCTGAGGAACTCCAGCTTTCTTGTCAGGTCCTCCAGGTCCAGAACATCGTTCACTAAACTCAAATGTCCTGCATCTACCTCCTGTTGCACACACATTTGTTTTTCAAATGTAAGTGGAAAAAGAAAATTTCACAACTTTGAAAGATGTTTGAAAGTTTTATTTCCCCCAAAACCAGAATATTGTTCTTTTACCTTTTTGGCAATGATAAAATCACTCTCTACGTCAGCTCTTTTTGTTATTTCATTCTCATAACTGCAACCAAGAGAGAATAAAAGGTAAAGGTATGAACGACACAAGGATACAAGCACTTTGGAGTCATCTAAAGTTTAAAACAAACAATAACAAGATGGATGCCATCTGTGAACTTCTGACCTCTTTTTGGAGTCATCAACATCCTTCTGGATGTCTTCAACTTCATCCCTCAGTTTCTCCTGGTCGCGCTTCAAGTTGTCGATCTTCTGCTGCAGTTTGTTCTCCTCCTGCCTCACAATGGCATCCACTTTCCCGCTGTACTCCTCCTGAGCCTTGAGGATCTCCAGCTTCTTATCAAGTTTCTTTTTCTTGTCCTCTAGTTCCTTCACCTGAAACAGGCAGACCAGAGACGTTCACTGGATATCCAGGTAATACTTAAGGGAAATTGGATGTGACATGTCTAATATCTCTTTTTTGGGAACAGTAGGCCTACCTTAAATATCGGTGAGAAATCATAATATCTGTTCATTACTCATTTTAAGGTATATTTGTGTGTTTTCCTTCCGTTTGCCCCTGACTTTGCTGATGATAGATTGAATAACCGATTGTTCAGGTCGATTCTACCGATTTAGCACTAGATGGCGTTCTAGATTGCCAAACACGATAGGAAACCTGGCAGAGCAAGTGACTTTTCATGGCCTCAGGTTCTATTTTTACTCTATTATTATAGTTAAACAACTAAATTAGGCCCAAAGAGCAGATGTTATTATTAGGTTTCAATTAGCCATCTATCTGTTGCATAATTTATCTTTTTTTTTTTTACATTGGTAGTTTTTAAATTCTTTTAAAAAGGAATAGGCCAAAACAAATTATTTAGGTATCAGCCGTACGTAACGACTCTGAAAGCAATTAAATGAAAACGTCTTGCTAGTGTGACATTGTGGTAATACAATTAAAGATCACTTAATTTAATGCTATTTACACCTTTCACGCTTTGTATTATATGTAATAAATAATTATTTATTTATTTCATAGTCCACTCAAAAGGAGCCCAGACCAGAAAACGAACCTCGGACCGTTTTCCTCCATTTTGCTCTCTGTAACAATAAAAGTATCTGAAAAAAATTAAATAAATAGTAGGCCTAAATAAACACAATTTTAAATTTTTCCTAACTAAAAATTAAGCAACTAGTTTATAAGTAGGCTATAGTCTACATTTATTGATTTGCAACTTTATATATGAATAAATATTAATTAGTTGTCTACATTTTAGATTGTGACACTTAAACCTCCTAAGAAAATATATACAGCCTAATTACCTAGATATGTTCACACTTTTCAGTAAACCAACATTTCTATTTTATTTTTATATATATATATATATATATATATATATATATATATATATATATATATATATATATATATATATATATATATATAATATATATTTATATATATATATATATATCTATATCTATATATATATATATCTATATATATCTATATATATATATATATATATATATATATATATATATATATATATATATATATATATATATATATATATATATATATATATTTGATTTATGTTTGGCCTGATGTAGCCATAATATTCTAATCTTAAATGCTGTGTTTTCCTGATCTGTATTGGAAAATCATCATGATAAACAGAAATAAAGGACTTAAAAGATCGGTATGTGCGTAATTCTAATTTATTGAATATTGCAGTAGCCTATATGTATTTATTTAAAAAAAAAATCTTACAGACCTTGTCAATCAAGTTGACGAACTTGTCATTGAGTCCAACCATGTCATCCTTCTCCTTGTTCTTATTGTTCGCGTTGGGCTTTGACGCGATGCTCTTCACGGGTCCCCCGCTGCTGGGGCTGTAGGTCTTGCTGCTAAAATCTCCTGATTTAGACATGGTGCTGAAGCTTGGAGCCTGGCTGAGCAGATGATGTGCGGAGATCCAACCTCGGTCCACCTCTATAAAGGTGGAGGGACCTGTGGACCTCCCCCCAGGACGTTGCAAGTGTCCAATCATAACAGGACAGGTGCAGAATTACCGAAGAACTCGACATGAAATACTTGAATTTCAGCCCTGAACCTGTTTGTCCAAAACAGTGGATTGGATCCAGGCGACAGAGTCCTTGATGTGGGCGGACAAGAGTGCAGACAGCGGCTATAAAACATCTCCTCCATCCTCTCCATCCATCCAGGTGAACCCATCTGCGTTCAGTCAGTCAGATCTCTGTTAACCAGCAGCAATCATGCCTAAAAACAGTAGCGCCAGCGTGTTCGGAGGAGCCGGGGGAAGGGGCGTCAAGGCGTCCGTGTCCAGCCTGGAGGGGCTCCGCAACGTCCTCCGCAACGACACCGAGAAAGACTCCGCCCCGATCGCTCCCACCGCCGCTCCGGTCGCCGCTTCCGAGCCTAACGCCGCTCCCACCGCCTCCATCCCGGAGGACAACAAGCAGTCGCTGCAGAGCCTGAACAACCGACTGAAGAAATTCCTGGACAAGGTGAAGCAGCTGGAGGAGGAAAACGACAAGCTGCAGAAGGAGATCGATGACATTCTGGCCAAGAGGAAGGCTCCAGATGGACGAGACTGGAAACAGATCCAGAAACCACTGGACGACCTCGAGAAGGAGGTGGGTCAACGTAAACTATTATTATTATTATTATTATTATTATTATTATTATTATTATTATTATTATTATTATTATTAATTATTATTATTATTACTATTATTATTACTATTATTATTATTATTATTATTATTATTACTATTATTATATTGTCTGTTTAGATCAAGGAGCTCACCCTTGAGAATGCCAAGCTGTTGCTGCAGATTGATAACTCAAGACTGGCCCATGATGACTTCAATAACAAGTGAGTGGTATGCAAACAAAAGGCTGAAACTCATGTCTTGTGGTTATTGCTCAGTAAGAATTCATAGATGGGCCCCATATGGGAAGGAAGATAGTGCAATAGTGCATCCTTGCTGAGTCGCATGGGGGTGCTGTTGTCCAGTGGTCACTTGGCCCTAGGGTTGCAAGTTCACCACAGGGTGACACATAAAGGCAATTTAGAAAGGTCACTTAACCAAACAGTCATATTTTTTAATTGGGGACGAATGATGCAGAACTATGTGGGGCACAAATGAAGACCCTTGTCGGTCCTATTTTAGATCTCTTGCTTAATTTGAAGTATTACCTTATCACCTGATTGAGATCCCCCTAAGACCTACACACGGTTGCCCCGTTGTTGTTGTGTTTTTTAAGGGGATCCAGTCTAATTTTTTAGTAGCTCCTTTGATGTGCTGAATGTGTTGATGTCCCCAATCTCCCCTATCAGGCTGAATGACGAGAACAGGTTGAAGAAGGAGTTAGAAAAAGACCTGGAGAACCTGAAAAAGGACATTGAAGACACCAAGCAGAACCGAGATCAGCTGCAGAATGAGACTAAACTCCTCAAGGATGAGGTGGAACGCCTTGAGAATGAACACAAGGATGTGAGCCCACAATTATCTAAATTTTGCTTAAATCTGCTACATTATTTTGGGATTTGTGTTTAACTCTCAGCACATGGTTGTTGTAGGAGGTTAAGGTTCTGCGTGAGAAGATCAAAAACGCAGAGGTGAAGGTGGAGATTGAGTCCCAGAACTCCAACCTGGCCGAGATCATCAATAACATGCGGGTCCAATACCAAAAGCTGGCCGAGAAGAACATGAAGGATACAGAGGACTGGTACAACAGCAAGGTGAGAAACCAGAAACCGAGCTGCTGATTTCCTCCTATACGCTCGTCTGATTATCTCACAGTGTTTGTTCCTCCCATCCTAGTTTGAGAACATCCAGGTGAAGGAAGCCCAGAACACCGAGGCTTTGGAGTCTGGAAAGTCGGAGTATAAGAAGCTGGTGAAGCAGAAGAAAACCCTGGAAATGCAAATTCAAGCTAGCTACGACACGGTTAGTAAAACTCTCACATTTTTCAAAAACCACATCAGATATACAGTAAGGCTAACTATTATCAGGCCTATTATAGACCCCAACAGCTGTTGTTCTGGCTCCGTGCAGAACAACATCAGTCGTTTATCGTCACAGGCATTCCTGACAGGCCTGTCATTAAACTAAGGGTGCCTGTTAAAAGCCAGGAAAAGGCAACTGCATGTGGTCCTGCGAACAAACAAACGCAAACCTTTTACTGGGATTTTAAACCCATGTGGCTCTTCAGGCCTTTCATAACTTTCTAATAAATTTGGCCTAAAATGATAAACATATGAGCAGTGTTATTGAATAAACAGGCACAAAAAGGCTAGTTTTTGTAGTCTTCAGGCAATATCTCCAAATTCCTCTTAATGTTTTCATAGCAGTGAAAAATCTTAACGTCTTCCTGGTTCGCCCTTACAGATCCGTGCTCTGGAGGACAATCTGCTTCGAGCCAAGGGCGAGAACAACCAGCGACTGGGCCCTCTCAACAACGTCATACTTAACCTGGAGGCTGAGCTGAAGGAAGTGAGGGCTCAGGTGGAGCAGAAGGTGGAGAGCTACAAAGAGCTGCTGTGCCTCAAAATGAAGCTGGAGAAAGAAATCCAAGAATACAACAAGCTGATCCAGGGCATAACTGCTGATGCCGAGGGGTGAGGAGGCTAACACGAACCTTTTCTACTTAGTATTTCCCTCTTCTTGTCGCTCTAAGGGCGTTTTAAGGAATTAAAAACTCCAGTACAGCCAGAAAAAAAGAGTAAGCCAGTTAAATATAATACTTGGTGCATTATTTATCCTTTTCTTCCCCGACAGCCTGGAGTTTAATATAGAGGACGCGGTGCCAGAGGGTAAGTTCCGGATCCAAAAAGTATTAAAAACCCAAACATCACCAGGCCATATCACCTGATCAACCCTTAACCTTCTCACCAAAGTAGACATGGGTCAACTACTGATTACAGAGATGCTTTCGGTTGTCTCTTACGATCTGATTGGCTGTCTTCCAACAGGAAACAAACAAACTCACAGAAATGTGACCCTTGTCCTCCCATACGATAAGTGTAAGCAGTTTGGTTGATGCCGTGGAGAGATTTATGAACCGGGGACATGCACATATGTTTAAATGCAAAACAACAAACATGAAGTAACCACGTCTGCTTTAAATGACAGCAAAGCAATTTAGAAATCGCTAAATTGACGGCTATAAAAGAAAATATTCAAACCTTCAATCTCTGTTGTGCCTTGGGGCAAGTTGTCATGTAGTCTCTCCATGTTTGACGCCGCAGTTTACACCAGTTGTTAAGGAAGCGCTCATTCAAACATGAATGCTTGCCCTCACGCTGCTTTTTGTTTGACAAATAGTTTTAGAAGTGCGCTTATAGGCTGTCAGACGAGATCGGCATCCTCGACGCTCTGTTAGAAAGCCAATAAGGGCACTTCCACTATTTTGAAGCAGGTCATTAACGTTTTATAATACTAACTGCAGCAAACTGCCATTTTGTTCCAAATGCATAACCACGAGGTAATTCTACTAAAACAAACACAAACTAGAAAAATAAAAAATGTCACAGCATTAAAACCCAAATCAAGCTCACAATAACCAACTAGTTTCTGATTGAGCTTTTTTGCAGAATCCGAATGGACTAAAGGAACATCTGGCACAATAACGAGGGAAACCTGGTAAAATCTGTCCTGTTTCTCTTCACAGATCAACAAAGGTCTGACGAGGTGATGGAAGAGGTCGTGGTGGACGATGAGGTCGCCATCGTTAACCGATCTTCCCGACACGAAGTAAACACCATTCCTGAGGTGGTGGTGTCTTCTGGTGACAAGGAGACTAAGAAAACCAGCAGCCACAAAAAGTCCAAAAAGAAGAAGAAGAAGAAGAAGAAGAAGGCTAAGAAGGGGTCATCCTCTTCCTCCTCATCTTCCTCCTCCTCCTCTTCATCCTCCTCTTCTTCCTCCTCCGAATCCGAGAATGAAGAAGATAAGTTCCAAGAGGAGGTTGTTGTGGATGGTTGATATTTTAAAAATGGTGCTCTGGTCTGTTCTTTTCTGTCACCCAGTAAATGGAAATTATTGGTGTTGTTAAAGCTACATAATCAGTGTGGGGGTTCCTTTGATGTGTGTCTTCTGTGATCTGAACAAAATAAAGATGTCTTCAATGCAGCAAGAGACTCTTTTGATTTGTGATGGTGTCAATAATTCTTACAAGTGACATTCGATAACCAGAAATAAGAAAGGTAGTTTACTTATATTATCCAAATAATGTACCCTCAATGACTAACACCCTAAAAAGGCCGTCATGAGCAAACCAAGGTACCAAAATGTTAATATGTGTACAGTAACAAGTTTTACACTTTTTACACCAACTTTTTGCAAAAACACAACCCCCCCCCAAAAAATAGTTTTTAAATTATTAAATTGTCCAGATATAACCCCTCACCCTCTTAATCACCAAACAACTGTAATTAATTTCATTATTTCAGACAACTCAATTCAATTTCACTAGCCACACCCTGTCCTGAATACTGCCAGACCAATGGAATCAAGAAATCACTCCTGTCTGACATGAAACTGTGTAGAAGATCTCAAAAAGCAACACATCATGTCACAGTCTGAAAATCTACCAACAAATAACAAAACAAAGTCAACGATGTCAGTCTGTAACAGCCGTTTCTAAGACATGGAACAGTTGAGAACCGTCCCAGAGGTGAAGGGCCTACCAAAATTACTCCAAAAGGGCAACAAAAACTCATCCAGGTCACAAAGAATCAAGAACGTCTAAAGCACTGCAGGGGTTATTATAGGGGTTATAATAACAAAGACAGACTGGACAAAAATTGGTCTCATTGGGAGAGTTCCAAGGTCTAAACAACTGCTGATACCTCTACCTAGAAATCCTGAAGGACGTCTGACCAACAGTTTGCAACCTTCAGTTCAAATGCACTTTGATTATGCAGTAGGACAATGAACCAAAAACACACCAGCAGGTCTATCTCTGAATGGCTTGAAAAAAAAAACAACCACTTTTGGAGTGGCCCAGTCAAAGTCTGGAGTTAAATTTAATTCAAATGCTGTAGCATAACTTTATACAGGTCTTTTATGCTCAAAAACTCTCCAATATAGCTGAATTAAAACATTTTCGTAAATAAAAGTGGGTTGAAATTCCTCCGCAGTGATGTAAAAGACAAATTCCCAGTTATTCTAAATGCTTGATGGCAGCTGCTGTGTTGCTCAACCCCTTAAGTTTAGGGGGCAATTGTTTTCTCAAACATAGCCAGGTTGGTTTGGATAGCTTAGTTAAAGAAATCATAATTTTAAGACTGCTTTTTGTATTTACTCTGATTGTTTTTGGTCTGGTATTGAAATAAAAATGAACAAAACAGCAACAATGGAAGAAATCTGCAAAGGAGAAAACATTTGCCAAACAAAATGCAGTTTATCAAAAATCTACAGTGAAACAAAACTATTTCTCTTGTCTGGAGGACATCAACAAGGTAGAGTTTTCCTTCCAATGCAGCATTTCTTTACACCCAAACAGTAGGAGGAGTTGGCAAAGAAATCTCTGATGTTTTTATGGGTAATAATGTCCACCAGCATTCGGTCTCCTTGGTAACCAAATGTTGTACTGGCCGGTAGGTGATGCTAGTCTTTTCTACTGTCAATGCTGCACAAGCTTTAAAATAAGTAAAAATAAAAAAAATAAAACATATGGTAATGACCTACAACTGAAGTCCAACTTAAAAATAAAATATCTTATAAAATAACATCTCTTAAAAACCAGACATTCCTGGTTTTGCATGTTTCTAATGCTTAACAGGCACTTGGAATGACGTTCTTTCACATTCTGTTTGCTGTAGATTCAGTGGTGTGATTTCCTCTAAAAGATGGTAGGAGATTAAACCCATATGTGAGGACTGACGGGGATCCCTTTCACAACAGAGAGGCTTTCCTTGTGCATCAAAGGGCCTCCAAAGAACAAAAAGAGATCTTATAGACTTACTCAGACACTTGAAACCAAACATTTTATTGTCCCAATTGACTTAAAAGGGTCAAGAATATAAAAAGACTTTAAAAATTTTTTTGAGTGAACATTTAACAAACATCTAGTTGACAAATGTTAAAAAAACTGTTTCATATGTCGAGATCATTGGTTTTCAAAAAACTCTTTCCTCACTTTAGATTTGAGGTTACTGCCTTAAAACGTGTGGTTTGAATCCTACTGATGATACGCTCCGCCATACAGGACCATCAGCACTTGTAGCATCTTTACTGTTTCAGGGTAAAAAGTTTCCCAAATGTTCAATCCCAGCTCTGAACTAGGTTTAATTCTAATTGTTGATAGCTCCCATCATAAACGTCTCCTTAGCATAATACTGTTGGATGGTTTGTGTAAATTTGATAGTGTTGTTCTCAATGCAGAGTAATTAGATATTAAGATTTTCAACATGTTTAGACAATAGTTTCTTCTGGCTTTGGATGCTGTGCAGCTAGAATGATTTTTGCTGGTACTTTTATGGGCAGTTATGATGAGTAACCAAGGCAACAAAGCATTTACAAATACGAGAAGCTGATTGGTATCTCAACAGCTCAGATAATACCAAAACTCCATCCATCCATTTCCATCCATTTTCTTCCGCTTATCCGGGGTCGGGTCGCGGGGGCAGCAGCCTAAGCAAAGAGACCCAGACTTCCCTCTCCCCAGCCACTTGTTCCAGCTCCTCGGGAGGAATCCCAAGGCGCTCCCAGGCCAGCCGAGAAACATAGTCCCTCCAGCGTGTCCTGGGCCTTCCCCTGGGCCTCCTCCCGGTGGGACGTGCCTGAAACACCTCACCAGGGAGGCGTCCAGGAGGCATCCTGACCAGATGCCCGAGCCACCTCAACTGACTCCTCTCGATGTGGAGAAGCAGCGGCTCTACTCTGAGCCCCCTCCGGATGACTGAGCTTCTCACCCTATCTCTAAGGGAGAGCCCAGACACTCTGCGGAGGAAACTCATTTCAGCCACTTGTATCCGTGATCTCGTTCTTTCGGTCACCACCCAGAGTTCGTGACCATAGATGAGGGTAGGAACGTAGATCGACCGGTAAATCGAGAGCTTCGCCTTTTGGCTCAGCTCTCTCTTCACCACGACAGACCGGTAGAGCGCCCGCATAACTGCAGATGCCCCACCAATCCGTCTATCGATCTCCCGCTCCATTTTTCCCTGATTCGTGAACAAGACCCCCAGATACTTAAACTCCTCCACTTGGGGAAGGACCCCATCCCTGACCCGGAGGAGGCACCCCACCCTTTTCCGGCTCAAGACCATGGCCTCGGATTTGGAGGTGCTGATTCTCATCCCAGCCGCTTCACACTCGGCTGCGAACAGCTCCAGCGAAAGCTGTAGATCACGCTCCGATGAAGCCAACAGGACCACATCATCTGCACAAAGCAGAGACCCGATCCTGAGGCCACCAAAACGGATCCCCGCAACGCCTTGGCTGCGCCTAGAAATCCTGTCCATAAAAGTTAGGAACAGGATCGGTGACAAAGGGCAACCTTGGCGGAGTCCAACTCTCACCGGAAACAAGCCCGACTTACTGCCGGCAATGCGAACCAAACTCTGGCACCGGTCGTACAGGGACCTAACAGCCCGTATCAAGGGGCCCGGTACCCCATACTCCCGGAGCACCCCCCACAGGGCCCCCCGAGGGACACGGTCGAACGCCTTCTCCAAGTCCACAAAACACATGTAGACCGGTTGGGCGAACTCCCACGCACCCTCCAGGACCCTGCTGAGGGTGTAGAGCTGGTCCAGTGTTCCACGGCCAGGACGAAAACCGCATTGTTCCTCCTGGATCCGAGGTTCGACTATCCGTCGGACCCTCCTCTCCAGAACCCCTGAATAGACCTTACCAGGGAGGCTCAGAAGTGTGATCCCCCTGTAGTTGGAACACACCCTGTGGTCCCCCTTTTTAAACAGGGGGACCACCACCCCGGTCTGCCAATCCAAGGGAACTGCCCCCGATGTCCACGCAATATTGCAGAGCCGCGTTAACCAACACAGCCCCACAACATCCAGAGCCTTGAGGAACTCCGGTCGAATCTCATCCACCCCCGGAGCCTTGCCACCGAGGAGCTTTTTAACGACCTCGGTGACCTCGGCACCAGAGATTGGAGAGCCCGACCCCAAGTCCCCAAACCCTGCTTCCAGATTGGAAGGCGTGCCCGTGGGATTGAGGAGGTCTTCGAAGTATTCCATACACCGACCCAAAACGTCCCGCGTCGAGGTCAGCAGCACACCATCCCCACTGTAAACAGTGTTGGTGGCAGACCGCTTTCCCCCCCCCCCCGAGACGCCGGATGGTGGACCAGAATCGCTTCGAAGCCGTACGGAAGTCGTTTTCCATGGTCTCTCCAAACTCCTCCCACGCCCGAGTTTTTGCCTCAGCAACCATCCGAGCCGCATCCCGCTTGGCCTGTCGGTACCTATCAGCTGCTTCAGGGGTCCCACAAGCCAAAAAGACCCGGTAGGACTCCTTCTTCAGCCTGACAGCATCCCTTACCGCCGGTGTCCACCACCGGGTTCGGGGGTTGCCGCCGCGACAGGCACCGACCACCTTGCGGCCACAGCTTCGGTCAGCCGCCTCGGCAATGGAGGCGCGGAACATGGTCCACTCGGACTCGATGTCCCCCGCCTCCCCCGGGACGTGTTCAAAGTTCTGCCGGAGGTGTGAGTTAAAGCTCCTTCTGACAGGAGACTCTGCCAGACGTTCCCAGCAGACCCTCACAACACGTTTAGGCCTTCCAGGTCTGTCTGGCGTCCTCCCCCACCATCGGAGCCGACTCACCACCAGGTAGTGGTCAGTGGACAGCTCTGCCCCTCTCTTCACCAGAGTGTCCAAAACATGCGGCCGCAGATCAGATGAGACGACAACCAAGTCGATCATTGAGCTGCGGCCTAAGGTGTCCTGGTGCCAAGTGCACATATGGACACCTTTATGCTTGAACATGGTGTTTGTTATGGACAATCCATGACGAGCACAGAAGTCCAATAACAAGACACCACTCGGGTTTAGATCGGGGGGCCATTCCGCCCAACCACACCCCTCCAGGTCTCACTGTCATTGCCCACGTGAGCGTTGAAGTCCCCCAGCAGAACAAGGGAGTCCCCAGGAGGAGCACTCTCCAGCACCCCTTCCAAAGACTCCAAGAAGGGTGGGTAATCTAATCTGCTGTTTGGCGCGTAAGCACAAACAACAGTCAGGACCCGTCCCCCCACCCGAAGGCGGAGGGAGGCTACCCTCTCGTTCACCGGGGTAAACCCCAACGTACAGGCGCCGAGATGGGGGGCAACAAGTATGCCCACCCCAGCTCGGCGCCTCTCAGCGGGGGCAACCCCAGAGTGGAAGAGAGTCCAACCTCTCTCGAGGAGACGGGTTCCAGAGCCAGAGCCGTGCGCCGAGGTGAGTCGGACGATGTCCAGTCGGAACCTCTCAACCTCGCACACCAGCTCCGGCTCCTTCCCCACCAGAGAGGTGACGTTCCACGTCCCGAGAGCCAGCTTCTGCAGCCGAGGATCGGACCGCCAAGGTCCCCGCCTTTGGCCGCCGCCCATCCTGCACAGCACCCGACCCCTATGGCCCCTCCCACAGGTGGTGAGCTCATGGGAAGGGGGGCCCATGTTACCTCTTCGGGCTAAGCCCGACTGGGCCCCATGGGTAAAGGCCCGGCCACCAGGCGCTCGCCAACGTGCCCCACCTCCAGGCCTGGCTCCAGAGGGGGGCCCCGGTGACCCGCGTCCGGGCGAGGGAACACTGAGTCCATCTGTCGTTTTCTTCATAGGGGTCAAAACTATGACCCCAAATCCCAGAGGAGTTGAAATGGAGAAGTTCAAACCATCTCTTCCATCGATCATAAAGGGCAAGGATTATATCCCCTACTTCAACATCTCTCTGACCATATGGCCAGAGAGAGATTTAAAGAGTGACAAAAGCGAATGAGGTGGATTAGCAGTGCTTGCAAATAACTGACGGTGTTATCCAGGACATGTTACTGTGGAACATCGTCTCTGCTGCCCCGATATTGAGCTGTTAGCATGTCATAACAGTCAGGTGACACAGGAACAGTCTTCAGTCAGAGGTCTCTTCAGATTTGTTGCAAGACTGACTACTGACTACTGACTGGAGATCCTTCCTGTCTACAGTATCACCATCCACAACAACTATTTGAAGATACTTAAAAAAAGACAGCATAGCTTTTAAATTCCCTTTGGGAAAAATCAAGTATTTTTGAATTGAAATTAAATAGCAAAGGACCGAAAATACATCCTTGAGGTGCTCCACTACTCCGTTCAATTAATAATTTAATTAAATTCTGTTTATTTATATAGCGCCGATTCACAACAGATGTCATCTCAATGCACTTTACAAGAAAAGTTATTTCAATGCAATCATACAAAGATTAAAATCAGTTAAAAAGTTTTCTATTTAAGGAATCCCAGCAGATTGCATCAGTCATTGACATGAGGTTGGGCCGCATTGATGCAGACTTCCAGCCACAGCAATCCCTCATACTGAGCAAGCATTTAGCGAGAGAGGAGAGGAAAAACTCTCCTTTAACAGGAAGAAACCTCCAGCAGAACCAGAACCTGGCTCAGTATGAGCGGCCATCTCCAACGACCGTCTGGGGGTTTGAGAAGACAGAGCAGAAACACAGAAAGAACTAAAGATTTGATATAAGAGTACTTTCTATATTAAAGAAAGTAAAAAGTCGACAACCCCCGTCCAACAGGGCATTGTAGCTAAACAGGATACCAGACCAGGTGGAGCTTCTATGGAGAGAAAAACACTGAGAGAACACAAAGTTAACAGTCGAAATAACATCATATAATACTAATTACAGCATAAGTCTTCTCAATGGATTACTGTAGGATGATTGGGATTAACAAAGAAAATTTGATTAACAGAAGCCCACTATAGCCATTTTGTTTCCCAGTGTGATAACATTGTGCACAGAACTTGTGTGACTGTCATTTGTGGACTAGCTGACAAGACGAGCAAACTGTATGTGGTCCAGATAAGGAAGGGGGTGTTACCTGACAAGTCAAGACACTTTCCTATAATAAACAGTCTCCTGGAGAAATATGTTAGCGGTATATGCAAAACACATGCAAGCACTGACACCCCGAAATTCTTTTTTTACATTTCGTCACATAACTACAAACTAATGTATTTTATTGGGATTTTATCTAATAGACCGAATAGGAGCAGCACATACATTGAGTGACAGGAAAACTATGATTTTCATAAACATACTAAGTGAGGTGTTTGTTCTAATTTGGCCCTTTTCAATCTGATACCTCTCAACTAAAATCTATTGCAGCCTTCCTTTGTCGCTTAATTATAGTTCATAGGGTCCACTAACGGCATCTTGAAAACCAGGAAACAAATGGCCCAGGGAGAAAGGAATTAGGTGGCAAAACAATATCCCAAACTTTAAACATCGTGTGGAGTGGTGTAAACTTTAAACCTACTGAGAAAGAACCAGCCAAGAGGGCCACAATATTTGTCAAGGAGTTGCAGAGATCCACAGCTCAGGTGGGAGAATCAATCAACAGGGTTATTATTCGTTGTGAAATCCATCAACCTGGTAAGTCAGACCGGCAGGAAAAAAGCCACCATTTTTCTTCTGATTGAATCAACTTTGTCTATCACATAAAATCCCTCAGCGTTTGTGATGTAAGAAAATGGGAGACAGTTCAGTTTAAAAGGCCCCATGTGACTCAGTATTATCAGGTTCTGCCACTTTCCACAAGTGAATCCAGGTCCGTACCTCACCTCTCCTGTTGGAAGTTTTTGCTTCCTCCACCTGACGGGTCAGACACCTTTTTACTAATGAACACAAACTGATAGTGATAAAATATTTGTGGCTTGCACTAATCCACTAGTTTTGTTTTTGTGATTGACAGTTTAATTTTGATGACCTGTGTGCTAAAGCCTTCGTAAAACTGGAATTAATCTGGGCTACTCCTATTTTCAGTTTTACATCAACCACAAAACAAAAGACGGTGTTTCAAACACTTGGGTTAGCAAGCTGGAAGCTGCGAAAAGCAAATATTTAAAGACAGCACCACACCTTAAAAACTACAAAAAAATAGAGTTCAGTAAAGATAGAAGAGAAATGTGAACAAATACACAGGGATTGTAAATCTCAGGACGGGAAAACTCATAAAACAATGAGATTCAACTCAGTTTCTTTCCAGAGCTGCAAAGTGTAAAAAGTGAGTTCAGAGATATTCTTCCAGGACAAGATTGATGTTCTTTTTAAAGAGTGTTTTATTTTTCAAATCATGATGGTACAGACGACATGAAAGCACAGAGAGGAAGGGAATTTAAATCATCCAACATGTGGATAATGCATGGTGAGGGCAGACGGGGCAAGCAAAAGTACCAAATGGAGTAAAATATCGTATCAAAAGTTTCATTCATTTTGTTCATATATATATTTATATAGGACTAATAATTCTCTTTAACAATGCAAAGCAAGGAATGCCCTTTTTTCCATTTATCTTTAGTTTTCCTTGTGTAGAGCCGACTTTATCACTCATCCATAACAGGAAGAAAATAAAAAACAAAACTTAAAAGAAAAGCTGGACACGTTTTTTTTTGGGGAGGCAAGGCGAAGAGAGGAGAGGGGGTGGGTGGGCCGTCCTGAAGTCCTGTCCAATGTGGCGTTGAGTCAGATTTGTGCCGCGACTGAGTGTGTCCACTGGGGGGAGGGGGGTTTGGATTTCTCCGGTGAAAGCTGGCCTCAGCGGGAGAAAGTCTTTCCACTGAAAAAAACAAAGATGGAAACCGAAGCAACATTAGGTGAGCTAATACTGAAACCGGCATCATGCTGGTATTTATGCTGGAAAAAGAACCGAACAGCATCCTCTGCCAAAAGCTACAATTTTTGACTGTAGATTTCCTCTGATATTTTCTCTAAGATAAAGAAGAAAAAAAAAAGAAAGTACTGTTACTGCCTTACCCTTTTGTTTTCTTTCCATATGAAGTACACCTATCCTAGTAGTGTTAATAGTATTATGAGGGCTAAAGCTGCCTGTACATTTGTGTTATCTGCTTTCTACATAGAAAGTACCCCTGGCTCAGTTATTCTTTGGTTAGCTTTGTCATTTCATTTGAGAGAATTATTGAATTAGGCACTGCTGCCATTAACTTTAGGTTATCATTTTCCTCCCCATAGAAATAACCCCTGGCTCAGTGGTTTTGTGTTTGTCATTGTAAGATACACTAAACTGGACCTGAGACTGACTATACAATTAGGCTAAAAAGGTTTTATTCTGGCAAACATTAAGTTTACACACCCTTGATTAAGTCAGGACATACCAGTAAGTCACGTCTTACCATACAATGAAGATGAACTTGAAAATTGTCTCTAAAAATTAAAACTATTCCTAAAACAGCAGCAAAGAAACCAGTTTATTGTACAGTGGTCTGTCACGGAAATACTTTCCATTGGTTTGGGTGTAGTTTCTTGCATCTTATGTCTCATCAAAGCAAACAAAACCGATAGTGAGTTGAACTGTTTGGTATGCTTTCATAGGTTAAAAGCTTCCAATTAAATTCAAGAGTGGCAGTTTTCATTTTCATTAATTAGGTCCGAGATGCCTGCACAGAATTTATGTGAAGCGCTTTTTGTTCCTTCAAAGAAGGTTGTCACTCAAAAAAGATAGAAGAAAAGTGTCTCTGTCCTAAAACTGTGGAGATAGTGTATCCTGAATGAATCTGGAAAGCTGATTTTATCCAAAAGGAAAAAAACAAAACAACAAACAGTTGAAAAAGATTCCTAAAGTCTGAATCACAGTGCATATTTCAAATCAAAGATTCACTTAATGCCCCCCCTCTCCAATCAGCTCATTTTGTTCTCAAGCGAGGCGTTGCAGACGCTCGCCGATGAACGTGAATGAAAGCTACTCACGTAATGGTCTTCATCTCCTTCTTCTCAGCGTCGGGTCGAGCACGGTTCAGCACCTTGAGGAAGTCTGACGTCTTGGCTCTCATCCGTGTGTGAATGTAGGCCTGGAAGAAGACAAAGAAGAAGAAGAAACCGTGAAGATTCAGATCAGCTTTTAGCCCGTTTCTGTTGATGATGAATTACAGTGCAATACAAAGAGACAAACAATGTCTTGTTATGCAAAAAATGCTTTATTAATGCTTCTTGAACAGTGCGTACGGTAAAGATGGAATGAGAGATTGTGCGCTTTAAGAGCATACCAACCCACGGCGGCCAATAAATTTACCTTTGTTGACTCACTGTTTGAGGTAAGAGCACTTAACAACCACTTCCAATATCTGCTCTGTGATCGGCATGCTTCCATTGAAACATAACACTAATCTCTGAATGTAAATCTTTAAAAAAGGAACATAGAAACATAACCAAACCCAAACACCTGTTTAGCAGGACTGGGACCCTTATTTAAGATCAAGTGACGAATCACAAAACTTGTGTTTTGCAGTCTGATCTTCTCACGAAGTGAAGGAATGCATACCCAGACTCAAATAAAACTCTTTTGTTAAAAACAGTGCATGGTTTATGAGCGACGTCACCTTGGAGCACTTTATGTGGTAGTGCAGGTAGTCCCTGAAGGTGTGGATGAGGTTGATGGTGTTGTCCCTGGCATTGGCATTGGTGTGACGGGGAAACAGGACTGCAGAGACGCAAACACAAGAACACATCGATCAAACAGCCGTGTGGTTCAGAGAGGGGAAGAGAGTACGGTTCCGGCGGCGCTGCCGACCGAAGGTAATGTATCCGATGTTGTCCCCGACAGCGGCGTCTGTGTCCTTCAGCTCCAGAGGCGGCTCCCTGTGGCTGAAGAGCACCTGGGGAGCTGTGTGGCTGGCTCTCCGACCCTCTTTGAACTCCTACAGAAACACATGTTATAAACCATACTGTTAAACCTTGTATTAATTATTAATTGGATGCTGAGCGTCTGTAAAGATTCGTAAAAAAAATAAAAATAAAGGTCTTCCACAGATTCTCAGCTGGATTTAAGTCTGGACTTTGACTATGACGTGCTTTGATCTAAACCATTTCATTGTAGCTCTGGCTGGTTCCTCAAATAAAAACTAATGAAATTACACAAACAGTTTGGTTTACAGAAAGAAAAAACCCTCTAGGATACATTTTCAAGTCTTTAGTAAATAGAAAGTTGGTGATTTGCTACAAAATGTTGTTAAATTTATAAAATTTAATACAAATCAAAAGTATTAAAATGTTTATCCTAAAGGGAAATTAAATGTCGACGTAACTCATATAATCAAAAGTATCTTCAAAGGGTTGTTGTAGATCTCCAGTTGCAGTCAGTCTTGCAGTGAATCTGGAGAGGCCTCTGACTGAAGACTGTTGCTTTATGACAGTCACGCCATGCTAACAGCTAATTTTTAAGGGCGGCAGAGACGATATTCCAGTGTCCTGGATGACAGTAAATTAACTATGATAGAACCCGTCTGACAACAGAAAGTCAGCTAAAAGATCTGAGAAAGCAACATCATCCCCCGAACTAAACGGACTCAAGACTCAACGGAGGAGAAACAAAACTGTCGACGTCCATCAGTGAGGAAAATGTTATACGGTCATTACTAAGGCTTTGAGTGGACCATAATTCACAAATACAGAAAACAGGCAATAGAGGGAAACATTCCCAAGAGAGGCTGACCTACCAAAATTACTCCATGAGGAAATTAACGACTCATCCAGGCGGTCAAAGAAGAACCAAGAACACATTAACCTCTGCAGGCTTCACTTAATTTAGTTAAAGTCGGAGTTCATGATTTAAATGTAAAAAAGGGCATCCATGGGAAAGTTATAAGGCAAATACGTAAAAGTGGAACTTTTTAGGAGGTGTGCATCCAGTCACATTCGACATAGAAATAAACGGGTTTTAAGAAAAAGAACCAACAGTTAAACATGGTGGAGGTGGTGTGATGATCTGGGGCTGCTGCAGGACCATAACAACCCTTGAATCTAGTCTAAACCAGAAAATCCTGAAGGAGAATGTCCGGCAATCTATTCGGGACTTTAAGCCCAAACGCTCCTGGTTTACGCAGCAGAGCAACGATGCAAAGGACACCAACAAGTCCACCTCTGAAACGGCCTAGTTAAAGGTCAGGTTAGGTTTGTGAGAAGCTGCTTTTTCATATAGGGCTTGGATTTTATTTCCTCAGAAAATCTTTAGTAATCAGTAACTTTGAAGTAAAAAGGGAGGATATCCGTCTTGCAGCCTGGCTCACCTGCATGAAGACTTTGCCGATGATGACGTCGTCGTCGTCTTTGAACACCGTGCTGAACACGACCGTCACTCTGTCCTTCTTGGCCTCCAGGTACCTGGGCGGTCAAATATATTTAGTCTCAACGCACACGTGCGCTCGGATTTTCCTTAAAACTCAAAAGAAAAAGATGTTCGTGTCTATTTCGGCTTACGGAGAAACGGCTCAACTGAACATCAGGAACTACATGCGTCTAACCTCTTCCTGTCTAATCTCATAGTGCATAGAAAACCAAATACTTCACTCTTACATTGACTCATCGTCTCTGTAGTGGACCACGGCCCTCTTCTCTCCCTCTTTGCCTTCTTCCTGGAACTTGAAGTACTTTTCAAACACTGAAGCGAAGCAGTTCCTCTTGAGCATGCCAGCCTGGTGGACGACCTCGTCTTTATTGGCCGGCAGCGCCTCCAGGTCGTAGAGCAGGGACACGTTGTAGCCTTGAAAGAGGAAGAAGAAATAAAAAAAGATTACAAAAAGGCACGTTTCTGCGTTATGAACATGAAAAAACAAATGCTAAAACACCAATTTCCTCAACAAATGGGCAGATTTTGAAAAGACTCCCCAAAAACATCTGAAGCGACTCAATGACGAAACAGAGAATTTCCTAAAGGAGATCAGAACTTACCAGCTTCTGTTGAAACCAGGAAGTTCCCATAGACCCTCTTGAGCAGCTGTAATTAAACAAAAGAAAGGATTTTTACCGAGATTCTCAAGAAAACAGAAAGCAACAGCAGGACCAGAAGAAATGAAGCGTTTAACACAAACGTCTCGATTCATTTCGCACTGCAATTTATTTCAGGGTTTTCTTTGTAAAACCCATCAATTCACTCACTCAGAAAATTTCTAATTTTCTTCAGAGTCAAGTATTTAAGCATATTGATAAAAAATTGAGCAGAAGGAAAAAATTTGGTAGAAAAATGTGCACAAGCAACAGGTATAAGTTCAGCCTTCAGGGCTCGGTAGCGACCCAAACTGGCAAAGGTATCAAAAGCTGATCCAGGGAGCCTTTTTTAAGCTTTCCCGATTGGTTCAACCTAAACCTACAGACGACCTTTGGAGTTAAGTCCAGAGGAAGAAGAGGGACACCATGAAGGGGATGCAGATGTGGTAAATCATGCAAAAGGAGCCCCTACCAAGTCCTGGGACCGTTAATGATATATACATTATTGATTTTATATATCACATTTCTGGATTTTGAGTTTTAATGAGCTGGAAGTCAGAATTATCCAAATCTGAACAGCAGATTGAATCACTAATAAATTAAATAATATGAATCTCACTTTTTTAGTTTAATGAAATTTATTTGATGATATATCCCTGTATGTATAACTGCAGTGGTCCCTGAATAAAACTTTCCTTGGGTCATCGTACAACTTTAGGTGGGAGAAAAAGTAGCTAAAGCCAGCCTCACACTGATTTTCACAACGTTCAACACTTCCCTGATTTTCAGCAGCTTGTGTGAAATCACAAGATGGAGGACAGAGTGGATTTGACCATCAGTAGAAGAAGAATGCCATCTGTACAATAAAAGGACTCAAACGAGCGCTGGAGAGGAAAAAACACCTTCGGGGGGGGGGGGGGGGTTGGGGGGGAAATAATTGAAGGGGAGCGTCTCCTGTAATCAGCTCCTGTCTGTTGGGTATGAGCTGATGGGAACAGCTTGAATACGCAAATCAGGCTAAGGAATGGCAGCGATGTACCTTAAACAAACAAGAAACAAAAAAACAATGTCTGAACACGCTTCCTCGCTTGTTTTCAATTCGGTGCTACTTTGAGAAAAATCTTTCGAAGCAGAGCAGAGGGTGTGGGAACCAACGACCTCTTTGACACAACAACAACTTCCCCATTAATCTGTTCCAATCAAACTTCTCAGCATTAAAATAACTTTAATGCGCTGCTCCTCAGACGTCCCACTATGAGAAGGGGGGTTGGGGGGTCCTTTTCTGAAAAGCAGCCAAGCCCGTGAGCGCTCACTGTCTGCTGCTCGCAGTCAGCACTTCCTCGCCAGGGGTGAGTCATTCGAGCTCGCTTCCTGTTTCTGCCTGAACCCACAGCAGCTGCTTTCTTCCTTACATGGCAGCAGACTGTTTGTGCTGTGTGTGTGTGTGTGTGTGCAGAGTACAACTGATCCGCTTCCTAAATCATCCCAGATTAGGGTGGTGTGTCAGGCTCAGAATTTCGGCGTGGGCTACCCGCTGATAACACCCGTGCTGCAGCAGATTTACACATTCGCTGATTTACAATCAACAGAACGTATCATCAACACTTGTTGCAGCTCTGTGGTTTATTTTGAGACAAAAAGAGCAACTCATTGTTCCTCTTTTTGGGCTTTTGACTCGATCTGAAAACCAAAACGATCCTTGTTTTTTTGTTTTTTTTGACACCTTAAAGTCACCCTTGAGACAAGTTTGCATGAGAGACTCTGCATCTTACTCCTGATCGCTTTTAGCATCCGCTCCAGGCTAGGATTATCACCGATTGTTGAGGTTTACCTCGTCAGCGCCGTGCTCCTGCAGCTCCTTGTAGAACTTGAGGGAGATGCTGACCATCACTTTGGTCTTGTCTCCATTGGGGTTGGAGATGTGGTACAGGACGCCATCAAAATCTGGAGCCGTGGGAGAACAACATTATCCAAAATAGTCCACTAAAACCATTAAAGCTTTTAGTGAAAAAAAGGTTCTCACCAGCGAACGTCACATCGACGGCCTCAGGTTTGGTTCTGTCAGGACAAAAATACTCATATTTAGCACACAATATGAACATGTAGATAGTAAAATGTGAAATTATAGATATGGTCAATTAAAAAAAGAAATGATCAACAAAAACTACAAGAGGAGCAGCTGACGAGCTGCTATCGTCTCTGAATAGAAAGATTAAGGCTATTTTGGGTTTCAGTAATTTAAATATCTCACCTTACCACCTTCTTAGGGGCTACAGTAAACTAATAAGAGCTAATGAATCACAGTTCTTAAGCAAAATGCTGTGAAAAAAAAAATTTCTGTGACAAAACAGCCCATATTGGATAACTTAAACTAAGATCAAGTATGGGGAACCTGGACATATTCAGACGCTATAAGACCCTTCAGAATCCCTGCCATGTTATGCTATTATTCAAATTACTGCAGTAATCTCTCTAAGTAAGCCCTAAGTAAATGCTTATAATTAGGTCAAAATAGGAACTCCCCTCCCCCCGATTGGCATGTTAAATACTGAAAATTCCTTAAACGCATTAATTAAGATTTATTTTTGTTACTTTAATAAAGATTATGGGAATTTACCTGATGACAATTTTGTAATTCCTTTATTTTATGCTGCAAAAGCACAACCACCATCAAGGAACCCGCATCTTTTATTTTGTTGTATTTCTTAGATCAGGGGTGTCCAAACTTTCTGGCCAGAAATGATCGAGTAAGTAATCGCAGGTCACTAAATTGTACTTCTTTTTTTGCTTGTTTGTTTGTACCTGCTAAAAAAAAAAAACACACACTAAGCATTCAATATTTTAATAAAGCGAATAAAGTAGTGGAGAGAAATGTGCCAAGCTGCACCGCAGTTTGCAAATCCAAAAACTGAACGCTTTGTGCTTTAATTTGTTTCATTAATCATTTATCTCCAACTAAAAACAAACAAGTCTCCATCTGCCACTTCCCATGTAGCTGGAGGGACAAATTTGCCCCAATCTTGAATTTCAGTCGGGGAAAGCACTGGACAACCCTGTCTGAGGAGAACCTCAAAAAAAAAAAGAACCAAGAATTGACACCTGCAAGAATGATACAACTTTTCTTATATAATATTTTTATATAACCAGCTCAGATAGTTGTTTTATTGTTGTGTAGTAGATAAGAGGGCTCTATGAAGGTGGATGCTCGGACCAGGTGGAGCTGACCGACGTGACTCGGCTTGACTACAGGAATGCGGAAGCTGGGAAGAGGAGCGATGGTTTCCTGACATGTAGCCACATAATGGATACGCGGAGCCCTCTAAAAGCTCTTAATAAAGCCGTTTATTTGGCGTAAAACCACAGTTTGTTTGTTTTTTTGTGCACAACACGTTAATGAAAAACAACTGGGGAAGATTCAGAGTGATAGCGTTGAGTCAAAAGAAGATTTAACCCCTATTATGGAGGTCCCTTCATAGAGACACAGACAGACAGAAAATGTTTTTGCTTAAAAAATATATATTATTATTCGTGAAATTACCCCCATACTTATTTCTTTGTACTCTTCCTGAACGTAGAGTCTCGCCCAGAGGGTTAATCTGATCAGGATTGGCATTTTTGACAGAACACGGCCGGTGCAGACACACCCCAGCTTCAGGCGAAGCAGCCCCAGACGAAGCAGCCAGCTAATAACTTTATGCCTTTTCAGCTCATTTACAGACATTTAGAGCAGAAACGTGTAGCTTTGTGAGCTTTACTCGGCGGTAGCTTCTGTTTTTTGTTTTTTACAGCAGCCGTCATCTTCAGGGAAACGATGAAGGAGGGGGGGAGGGGGGGGGGGGGTAGCTAGCTATAGCTAGCAGTTTTTCTCACCCATTGGATGCGCCGTCGAACTTCAACGTCAGCGTCTCCTCTATGATGCGGTTATTGATTTCTAAGAGGATCATCGCAGCAGCTGCCGGTGTTATTTGGTAGGAATGAACCTCTTTTGAGTCAAACGTTGGGTGAAAATGTTTTCCTCCCTTGACAGACCCAGACCGCTTCCGTCGAAGCTCCCTCCGCCTGTAGCTTCCGCGTACTTCACACGCAGGACCCCGGCTGATCTGAGTGGCTTCAAATGTTGCCTGTCTTTAATTCGTCATCAGCTTAGACGGGTATTCATTTCAGTTTAATTCAGTTCAGTTTAATTCAGTTCAGTTTAATTCAGTTCAGTTTAATTCAATTGAAAAAAAATGTTGTATTTATTATAAGGTGAAATTAAGTGGGTTTTTTTTAAACTCTTATCATTCAAGTATTTTCAAAGAGTCTTGTGGATGATGGACAGTAGCAGTCAGACTTGCAACAAATCAGAAGAGGCTTCTGACTGAAGACTGACAGTAGCTGCGTTTACATGGACACAAGTAATCGGATTAAAAGCCTGATCGGAATAAAAATGCTTCATGTAAACATGCCATTCGGAATACAGTGATCCGATCACACTTATTCGGATCAAGATTGGCTGGGTTATGCCGATTGTTAATCCGATCGCTGTTCATGTAAACACTCTCTCCGAATGTCGGCCACTACCGCGCATGTCTGTCACGTCATGCGTAGACGTACATTACCTCGGCGTAAAACAATTAAGAGATTCGGATTAGAATTCGACTGTGTACACAACAATAAAGGCTTGTAGATGTAAAACGTGACCAGAAAAAAAGAAAAGCACGCCCTTAAGAACTTAAACACTCGCAGCCATGTTTGTTTACAGTGGAAGTCTGCTACTTCTTCTTCTACGGCCGTTTCCGGTATTTTAGATTGTTCTGCGCATGTCAAAATAATTTTTTCCGATCGAACGTGTGGCGGATGTAAACACTTGTTATAATCGGAATCATTTTTTCAGAGCCCATGTACACAGTCAAATTCTAATCCGAACTATGATCCGATTAAAGACATTTTGCACATGTGAACGCAGCCAGTGTCATGACCATGATGACAGCTCAATATCCATGCAGCAGAGATGATACTCTGGGGCTGGCTGATATGGCCTCAAGTCTATGTTGCGATATAATTTAAAGCATGTGCTGTAACGATATCTATTGCGATATTTTTGTCGCGGTTCCACTGTTGGAACTTCAGGGTAATTTAACCAGATCTTTTTCTGACGGGGTAATCTGTTGGAATCAGCTAAAGACATTCACATATCACCACTCTCCGCAGCGAGTAGCGTCACTGATCAGCGCAAAAAGGCGATCGACAAAAGATCGACATGGAAGAAGCAGGGCTCGTTGCTGTGTTTCTGTTTGCTGCTTCGCCAGAAACACTAATAATTATTACAAAGCCAGTTATTTGGCGATGTCTGCTCATTTCCCTCTGAATTACCATCAATCAGCATGACTTAACCACAGCTCCCGCTGAGCGACTCAATCAGGCCATTCAGAGTACATACCCCATACTAGTACTCCAGTGGTTCCTGAAACTGCCCCGAAAACGGCCCTGACGGCCCGGCCCGGTAAAGTGGAGATCCGCGCTTAGCGGGAAGGTCCGGGCAAATTATCCTGAAGTTCTGATTGTGGAATCGCGGCTATTCTTTTCTTTATATATGTCAATATGACTGTTTATGAACATTCTTATTTTCCAGATACATTGCAGCAGAACAACAACATCAAAAAAGTTTAGAATGCCATTTAAAGAACATTTTTTTTGCAAAATGCAATTTAAATCTTTTTTCCAAAAAATGTAACACAAAAATTCTCACAACATAAATAAAGATTACATTTTAAATAAAATTAAAGCTAAATGTTATGAAAACACAAACTTCAAAATAGTCAGCTTTCCTGGTTCCTTATTATAAATGTAATATCGCACAAAAATAAACCTGCACATATTTGAATTAAAAAAGCTTCAACATGTTTCTTTAGCGTTAAATGAAAAATACCAAATTTAAACTTGCAATATCTAGTGTAAAGATGAACACAAAAAATAAGTATTTACCCTCCTTGCGTACCTGGTACAAAGTAGGTAGGCACAGCTTCATGACATCATCAAAATGCGCAATTGTGGTAGGCAAACAGTCAAAATCTCTATCATTGACTAAATTTATTTCATTTTTACCATACACTGTTAATATCTCCCACTACTACAGTATTCCACAGTAACATTTCCTGGATGACACCATCAGTTGTTGGCAAGCACGGCTAATCCCCCTCATTTGCTTTTGCTGCTCCCCTTTAAATCTCTGCCTGGCTTTGAATTGCTGATAGTGTGTTCCATTTGCAGTTGAAACTTGGAAACTTCGACTTCAGAGTCGAAAAAAAATCGCCATATTGGAATCCCGACTTCTCCGACTCCATTACTATTAACTTGGGTGTGAGTTCTGACTTCTGAGGTAAATGTAACGCAGCTTTAGAAAGCTGAGCAGAGAGATGTTGGAGTAGAGGATATGATCCCTGCCTATTATGACCAATGGAAGATATGTTTTTTCCTCTTTCTCTCTTTGGTCCTCCTCTACATCCATGAAGGCTCCTTTTCAACTCCTCTGGGATTTGGGATCACAGTTCAGGTAGGCTTATTATTTGAACTTTTGAGATGCTAATCTGCACAGAATCCAAAACCAGAGGGAACAATTGTCCTAACAGGCAACGCCTCAACCAAAAATAATTATGAATAAAAGTCTATAAACAGAACAAATCAGAGCTAATGGAACAGAGTAACTCCAGCATGCTGCCACAATGAGTGACGCAATTCAGCTACTGTGAGCCATAAAAATAATAATGTTATAATTCATAAACTTACAAAGAACCAACTTCTAAAGATTCATGTGATTCCTTTGATTTTAAATTTGGCTGTGACAATTTCTTACCCTGTAACTCCAATACTGTTATTAAATATAGGCGCATCTTAATCAATTAAAATGTCATCAAAATTAGTAATTTAATTGAACAAGTACATTACACAGAATTAGGAGGCAAAGTTATATTTTTCAAGCGTTATTGTGTTTTTATTTTTGATTAACCATACCTCAGTTTCTCAGAACAGAAAAAAATTACATATGAGCAATTAAAGAAACATCGACACCCTTAATAAGAAGAGTAAGCCACACAAGGTGACTGCTCAAGGAGTTGGGTGTTCACAGCGTGCTGTTTCCAAATGTGTTAATTAAAAATTCAGTGGAATGAAAAAATGTGGTTTAAAAAAAGGTGCATAAGCAACAGGGAATATAGTATTCCAGGATATGGGTAAGAACGGTTGCCTTCCAGGTATTAAGCCACTTCTGAACTGTAGAAAACATAAAATGTCTTTCCAAGATTAAAGGTTTAAAGGGTGTAAAGGGCCCTCTGTGAAGGAAGAAAACTTATCCAATCAGATATAATCGTCTAAACAGAAGCAACGTTGGCCTAGATTTCAGAATGGCTACTGTACGTTTGGTATTTACCTTTGACGACTAAATAACATGTGAACATGTCATGAAATAAAACACACTGACTTGATTGGCTAATAGCAAAAATGGGTGGACAGGAGAACCAAATGAACCCCTGGCACTAATTCAAGAACAGTTTCTCTTTTAGCCAGGCAGCGCTCAAAGAGATTACCGTGATTGTTGTTAATCTGAGCAAGTTTCTGTCATTCCCCGTCAATAAGAAGTAAAGCCTGAAGACCGCCCATTAGCAGCCAAACAAAGGAGGTAAAAAAAAGAGCTCCTGCATGAATTGTTTCTAAATAAAAGTTAGAGTCGAAGTATGCGCTTTGTCGAGGAATATTAAAGCGTGTAGCTTTGAGAACCCGGAGGGGTGTTTTGCTGCTCATATGCAGTCAGAGGGAGAGATTGCTACTGAGACAGGTCTAAAGAAGAAGAATTAATTCAACACTGAGGAACTATTTAACTACTTGGGCATTAATATTTATTTATTTATTTATTTATTTATTTAGTACTTTTAGCCTTCTTTTTATTGTACTGTATTAAAACTGGACTAGAGCTGAGAGTTTATTGGATATAATTCTGTTTTCCCACATGGAATGAATTAGGACTACTTGTCTTTTTCTTGCTATTTTTACTCATAAGATTATCTAATCACTGTCTAATCAATCTAATCACCATAACTTGTCAGGGGTTGAATTAGTAGTACCTTGCCTGATTACCAGGATTTTATTTTCATTCATTTATTATGACTCAGAACCTTTAGACCAATTAAACACCTAAATAAAATATCAAACTGGGATGGATATTTAATTTTGAGAAATGGCTTTAATCCTATTTGACTTGATTTCATTTAAAAGGTGTAAAGCTCAACCAAAGTTAAACTAAAATTAATTAAATAACTTTCTGTATGTTTTCTCTCAGACGTAATGTAACTCTTCACTCTGCTGCCACTTGCTGTCCTGTTTGTTTTACAATGTGCTGCAAAACAGAGCAGTAAAAACAGATCAAAAACTTAACTGAAATATTTCAACCTGTCTGTTTTGCCTCATAAGTCCTCAGATCATAAAACCCAAGGAGCTAACAGCCATAGAAATGTAAATATTGTTGTTTTGCCCCATCAGTTAAATGAGTCTGTCAAACATTTCCTGTTACTGGTCTCAGTTTTCCTTTTGTTTGTTTTTTGTCTTATCTGTTTTGGGGTCTTGTCCAATGATTTACATTCTTCGTCCTTCCGCTTTTGTTTTTGCCAAGTCGAAACATTTTCTTTTTTAAGACTCATCTCAGGTGTTTTCATCTCATTGGCAGGTAAGATGGTCAGAGGCAAACAAGACATCCGTGATTCAGGTAAGACATTAGGTAAGTAAAAAATTCTGTTTTACTATTTTCTTCACAAAAGGAACTCAAAGTTGGTAGGGAATTATATTTGTTTATAGATACGTCATAGATGCGTAAAGGAGAATTAAATAAAGCATTTTACAGGCAATAAATAACCAGATGTACATGCATTGTTGATAATGTTTCACTCTTTTGACCTTCAAAAGACAAAAAACAATCAAATTAATATTTTAATGTTTGATTTTTACCAGTAAGAAAATAAAAAATAAATTAATTGTTTACAATGGCTCTTTGGAGACGATGTTTGTAGCCATTAGTAAAAACCATGAGGAATGGTGTGTCATTTGATATTTCCTCCTCATGTCCAACCTGAAATTCACGCTTTAGAGGTGTAAATGTAGCTGAACATCCAGGATTTTTAGGTAATTTTCTTGTTTATATAATAATGCTTTTATATTGGTAACACAACGTCTGGATTATTAAATTAAAATACATCTTAAAATAATGAAATAATTTTATTTCTTGCAGTGAGTGAAAATAGAAAATTAAAAATACATTAAAAAATCCGTTTTTCATTAATATTATTTTATACTTAATTAAAAATTTAGATTTGCTGAATTTTTTTACATTTGCTGCTATTTAAAAAAGTTATTTATCTATTAATCATACATATTTCTCTAGTTTTAAAGAAGTTGGCCAATCCTAGGGTTTCTATTTAGTCTCTTATTCATATTTTTCTGTTTTAAACAGGTTTTCTGTTTTCATACCTATATGTTTTAGCTTGAATATGGATGCTTCTATTTACCCTTTAACTTGCTACTGCTGGTACACACACAATTCCTCGTGGGACAGTAAAGGATATTTCTATTTTATTTTATTCTATTCTGATTTTCTACGTGTCTGAAATCAATTTTCATTGCTGAAACCTCTATTATTCATAATAATAGCTTATTTCTCATGAAAATTACTTGGATTTAATTGAATCTCCTACTGCTCACCAGCTTTGCTGAGAAGAACTGATTTGTTCTTTTTATGGTACAAAATAATTAAAAGATTAAATAGCTACAATGGGAGTATTTTTTTTCTCTCAGGATGTAACCGAAGGAAACAAAATTCCTCTGAAGCGTCTTTGAAAAGGATCCAGCCTGGTGACTGATGCGTATTAAGAGCATACCTGTGGGATCTTACCTGCTGTTGTTTTCTTCCTCTTTCTTTTTGTTGTTCTCTGTAAATTGTTTCATGAGAGCATTTTTAGTTTCTCTTTGAGGTATGTGAACTTTTGAAATCTATTTTTCAAACTATTGCTTATCTCAGGAATTAAAGAGGGAATATATTTTTAAAAAACTAGTATTTTTAATCATCTCAAGATGATTTAATTGATTCCACTAAAGTTGCATTGAGGGAAATGTGTTGTACTGCGTAAAAAAACATGTTTACTTGTGTCTCATGAGGTATTCACCTGCTTCTTTCAACCGTTTTCAACCTTTCTGCCACTATTTTAGATTAGATAACAAGCCGTTCAGTATCTGTTTCGGCTTGTGAGAAAGAAAAAAGCTTTTAGCAGAACAAACAAAATACCAGAAATTAAAGCTTCCTGACTTAGAACCGAAACTGTGTCTGCAGGTGTGCCAACAGACCATTTAAATAAATAAGGAAAAAAACAACAGCGTGTGACTCACTCAACAGAAACCCTTTTTATCGTTAGAGGAACGAATTCTACACGTTCTGCAGCTGTAGAAAATTACTAACGTGTCAATAAAGAGTCAGCTTGTAAATTTAAAGACAAACCAATAGGTTAGCATCCATTGGTAAAAGCTAAAAGAATGATCCACTTTTATACATTCATTGTCTGAATTTGCATTCATGTTTTCGACCTGCAGAAGAAAACTGGAGCATTTGCAGTGCTCAGAGTAACCAGAGTTGCAGGAGAAACCCTATGCATGCTAGGGAGAACATAAAACATCCAGTTACATGGAGTACTCTGGGAGTTCTGGGAGCAACAGGATTGACTGGACAAAAGGTACGTGTTTACAGGGAGACCCTAAAATCTCCAACTACTTGGAGGATCTAAAAAACGTACTCAGCATCTGCTTGGAACAGTGAGAGATCTTGGAGTACCCGGAGAGAACTCAGACACGGACACGGAGGAAATAAGAACTCCAGCTACTCTGAGAACTTTGTCGTTTCGGAGTACCCGGAAATCACCTATGCACAGGGAGAACTTAAAACCTCCAGATACTTGGAGGATTTTGGAATAACAGTGAAAATCCTCACTGCTAATCACATGTTTAGTTTGCAGCCCTGCTGAATGTGTTTATTGAGATTTAAAATGACATGTAATTTTGAAGTAGCATGAAGTTTGCTGTCTAAAAAAGGTGTTTTGTCTACATTTGGTTGAATTGATAAAAAAACAACCAACCATTTAATGTCAGTTCAAACCATTTATTCTGGAAAATGACCAAAAAAGGTCATTTATTCAATATGTTCTGATTAAACCTCCCTGCAAGTGCTGTTTAGTTGTGAAGATTTCAAGAAGTGGAAAATACTAAGCAAGTAACACCTGCATTATATGTGCAACATGAAACTCCACATTTCAGAGGTGCAGGATAAAAGCATTTTTCTCGAGAATGAAACACTGAACCTAACTGGAATCTCTTCTACTTTCAGTTGCAAGTTTACCAAAAAACACGAGGATGAGCTGATGAACGTGGCGTTTGCAGCCGCAGGCGGTAATGCCACCCTTCAAAGCAGCCAAGATGAGTATGTGCTGGGCAAATGTTTTCCTCAGAATCAAATCAAACAAGAATCCGGACACCTGTCGAGCTTTCCCAGAAAGGTGAACGTCCAGTTTTCTTGAAAGAGAAGTCAAGTGCGAGCTCATCAGAATGTGCGTGACAGCTGCCAGGATGTCGGGACAACAAACAACTTAACGGTTCAGGTTTTTCCAGATGAATGAGATGCTAAGACAGATCTGCTGCTCTGTAATTCAATGTGTTATGAATGTACTCACATTAAAATGCTCCTATTTATGTATGATGATAAAGGAAAACAAAGAAATATGTGTGTTTTTAGAGAATCGTCCTGAATAAACATCAAATTCTGTCAATTAACTCTAAAAAACAACAAATCAATAAAGAAAATCACCCCTTGGAGTAGTTCAGGTTTTTATTTATTTGTTGCTGATACCCTTTTAGCTGGTGAAAACAATCATAGACAATGTTGACTGAGAAGGAGTTGGCCGAAGGAACCAGAAACTAAAAACGGGCCTTTCTCGTTGGGGGACTGTCATGCTTCCCGATGCAGGTTGGCGTTGTGACAATGAGGCCATTTACAAGTGTAAAAGCCTGCATGTTGTTATTATGCTGGATAAATCAGAGGGATGAGTCAAAGATGGAGTAAAAATGAGATGCCTGTGTGTGTGTGTGTGAGTTTGTTTATTCTCTAGAAGAGCAATATAGTAGTAGCAGGAGGGGACGGAAGTCCTCTGTCAGTCACCTGTCATTACAGACTACTTTACAAGCTTCTCTTTAAGCTTTCTGATGTTTGTCTCAACATGAAGCTGCCCGCCTTCACACTAAAACGGCCGAGATACCAGCGAATCTCTGCTACAGGAAAATACCAAACCATCAGACTTTTGCAAACGTCTTTTGCTCAATCAAGGAGGAGAAAGTTGTACAAAGTGATTTCCAAAAAGTGGAAAGCGAGTTTGTGAAACAACTTACAGCACGAGGCTGATTACCCAACGAAATCCGGCAACACAGACCCGCTTTATACGTGCAATTCACTGTTTGAGTACAAAACTTGAATTTCAAACCCAATAAGGCATTAATTATCGAAAAATGTGTCCTGATTTTGCATCATTAAGCGGAGACAAACAGCTGAGGGAGGCTGACAGCAGCTCTAAGGAAGCGGCAGGAATTTCTGCCAAGGGTGGGTTGTGTTTCTACATCTGTCAACAATCTCCTTGTAAAAGTAGAGCTGAAAAACAGATGTTTTTTCTCTCTAAACTCTAAAACAACACCGCGAAACATGGTGGTGGTAGCATCATGATGTGGGGTTGATTTTAATTGGATACGTGTGCTGGAATCTCGAATTCTGTGAAATTATTTATTTTTAAATGAACAACAGCAGTTTATCTTAGAGGAACATGTCTAAGTGGTGAAAAAAGCCATGACGCACTTGTGTGCAGCAACACAGAAAAAGGAAACAGGACATTGTGCCAATCCCCAGTAGGGGGAAAAATAAAAGCACATAGTGAATTATTCTTAGAAAAATTACCACACGGCCACAGAGTCATTTAGATGCTGGGGTTTCCTATCAAGACAAAGGTAAGTTCCTGATACAGTTTATCTTCTAAAAAGTTACCAAAGCTGGATAAATTAGTGACATTTGATATAGTTCGAAATCATACACATATAATAGAAAAAAAAGTTTTGGGAGAAGGTTAAAATCCCCAAATAGTTCCACTTCATGGGTTTGTAGTTTTTTGTGAGGTGATGTCGTTTGATGCAAACCACACAATCTTCTGTTTAAGCTTGCGCTAAATCAGATTTTGGACACCCGGGTAATGTGGTCTAGAGTCAAACTAGGAGAAGGAGGCAGTTTAAATAATCTGTGGGCATAATCTGTAACCGACAGACACGATTATGAAAGTTTGCATCAGTTCCCCCCAAGAGCTGAAAACAGATATTTTCATTCATGGTATGAAAAGAAACATAGTTTTTTTTTGTTTCTCACAGTCTGTCATTAAACCTTTCCTGCTTTAGGTCAGGTGGGATTATAAACATTATTTGATGTTGCCAGAATAATAACGAATGCCTTTTTCATAGGTCTTTAAACTGTTGTGGTTATCAACACAGAAGCTGATCATTAATTTTGCTGGAAATTGAGGTTGGAGGCAGCGCACCACCAAATGTCTTCCTGTGTGAAACATTAATAAGAATAGAACATGGAGAATGTGCTATTAGAAAATAAAAGCAGTGTAAGCATCAATAAAATTACATTAATTTACAAATCTATATAATTTTGCGAAAACACTGCTTACTTTTATATGCTCTGTATTCAGCGCATGTTTCAAGCAGGAAGACTATTGGTGGTGCACTGCCTCCAATCTTGTTTTTCCGTTTAACACTTTTTTTGAAATAAAAAACCTACTTGCGTAGTGATTTGAAGTTCTTGTTTTTTTAATGTGGGTAAATAAATTATAATGCCCTTTTTGGATTGTTAAATTATATGGGATTACAGTGGACCCCTGCTTATTAACTGGTTTTTTGTGGAACTTGACTCCAAAGTATTCGTGGAAAATCCGGCTATGCACAGATTTTTTTGTAGAGCGTATCTAAAATATCTGACAGAAAACACATCTTGGGAAGCTGAAATATTTAGGCTCAATACTTGACACTATTGGTTGCTGTTTGCAAACCAACAGATCAAGGAGCGTCATTCATTTACTTTGGTGCTGATTGGCTGTACCCCTTCTTCTGCCATGTTTCTACTGTGCGCATTAATGTAAATTAAGGTTTATTTGGGGTTTTAACTAAAAAAATAGGCAGTTACGAGCGATTTTAGATGAGGTCATAAGTATTTTAGATTTTTAGCTTTTTACATACACCTGTGATTCCTGACAAGCAACGGTCCACTGCATTGTTGTCCTCTGTGGTTTAGCCCCGTCTTAGATCCCCTTTAAGTTTCATCCTTCAGATCCAGCTAATGTGAATTTTCTTTAAAATGTTAAAACTTTGGAACCAAATGATCATGGCTTTTCATCTTCAGTTTGAAAGTATTTAGTCCACTGTTTCCTTCAGTTTTAAATGGAAGTCCACTGATTTAACTCTGTTTCTCTCCCATAGCCATGTCCTTCATCTACACCTTCTCTGAGTACTACTTTGAAAATGAAACCGAACCACTCAACCTGAATCCACACACGATAACATGTAATCCAAAACCTCTGGAACCTGCTGCAGCGCTGATCTCATCTCTGATCCTCATAGCTAACTTTTTACTGGCGATCCCGGGTAACTTGCTGGTGGGATGGGTGATCAGCTCCAGCAGACAGGTTCTGACCTCCTCAGAAGTCTACTTGTTTCACCTGACAGTAGCAGACGGACTGATGGCCCTGACGCTCCCATTCTTTGCAGTAGCTCTGGTTAAGGGATGGCTCTTTGGTGACTTTATGTGCAAGTTCCTCAGCCTCGTCATGGAAGCAAACTTCTACACCAGCATAATCTTTCTGGCTTGCATTAGCATCGATCGGTATCAAGTGATTGTGCACGCCAATGAGACCCAAGGCAGTAAACAGAGGAAGTGCAGCAGGATCCTCTGTGCAGCGGTCTGGGCTCTCGGTTGGGCCCTTGCCTTGCCAGCCCTTTTCAACGACGCCTTCAAGTTTGGTGATGACTCCGAGAGGATCATTTGCACAGAACGCTTTGACATTGGCAGCGTCACCAGTTGGAGGATGGCCACTCGTGGGATTCGCCACATTTTCGGCTTTCTGATCCCGCTGGCGGTCATGATAGCCTGCTACAGCGTCACCATCGCGAGGCTGTTGAACACCCGAGGTTTCCGGAAGCACCGGGCCATGCGGGTCATCATAGCTGTGGTGATCGCCTTCCTGCTCTGCTGGGCACCGTATCATATAACCATGATGGTTGATACACTGATCAAAGCCAACCTGATACCGTTTGACTGCGCCGTAAGAAGGTCGGTGACCTTAGCTCTGGATATAACCAACACCCTGGCTCTACTGCATAGCTCCATAAACCCCTTCCTGTATGCCTTTGTGGGAGAGAAGTTCAGGAAGAAAATGTTTGATCTGGTGCAGAAGAAATTCAGACAGGAGAGAATGTCAGGGTCCAAGTTCAGCAGGTCAAGCTCTCAGACCTCAGATGGCACTGGAACATTTCTCTGAATGCTTTGAGCTCCTCAACTTAATCAGCCTGAAGGATGTAAATGTATACATTCATTGCTTGTATAGTGACAGGAATCATCACTATGGGAATGTGCTTAAATGATGCCTTGAGATGAAGAAAACTGGCAGCAGTATCTAAATCAGTCATAAAATAAGACAAATTAGATCAAGTTTAGGATTAGTTGATTTCATTATGCCCCGCGATGGACTGGCGCAAGTAATTTCATTACTTGTTCAAGTTCTTGTATTCCTCCCAGAGTTTATAACCCACTGCTGCCATCTACTGAACCTGCTCATTTTACACCTCTGTCGCATGTGTACATTTCCCATCGCAAATTTAACATAGTAGGGAAATATTTAGGCAAATAAAGTACAATTAAAAGTATAAATATACCAAATATTACACAAATGTTGCCAAAGTTTTATAGTCTTTTTTTCTTTCTTTTTTGTGACTAAAAAGTCTGTGTGTGAACTTTCAAATGCAAATAAAGAAAAATATTTCTGTTTTTTTCTGTTTGATCATAACCAGTGCAATTATAGACAACTTTTCCATCTCATACATGAACTAGTGCTTAAAACGGTGCACAATCCAATAAAAATACCAGAATCTTGTGAAGTTTGAAAATGAGGATTTAGTTCTGGATATAACCAACAAAAAGTTAGTTATGCAATAACCCAGTTGCATAACTGGAAATGGATTCAATCTTGTTGAGTTCATACCTACTGTTAATTATGGTGAATTTGACTAACCTTTAATAATGTTCATTTGTCAAGATTGATGTGCCTTTCACTTGTTTGCATCTTTAAGCTAAAGAGAACTAATTATTAATCAGAAGGATCTTATTGTACAGTCAGTAGTCGGGGACAAAACAATCAGCTTTATTAGCTAGGATTGCGTGCAAATCAATACTTGGTTGAAGCAGCATGGCATGCAGAGAATCAGCCTTTGCTTCTGGTAGGGTTATTTTAAGCAGACTTGAGCTTGTCTGCATTGCTGCAGCTCTAAAATATCCTGGTATATGGGTATCATGACTGAAGTTGATAAAACACAGCAGACCAAACCTTTTTCTTCCACTCAACTTTCCACTTCTTGGAAACAACCAACTTCTTTAGCAAATATTTTGTGGTTTACACCCCACCTTGGAAAGGCATAAAAGCGTACGTGGCTGACAACAACCGTCTTCCCCATGAAAGCATGGAATAAACATAACATTCATGTCAAAAGTATTTTTATTTTTTAAATTTAGTTTAAAATAAACGGAATTTAATATGGAAAGTTGACACTGTGTTTATGATACAGTCATATGTAATACATTAGAATATGGGTATGAAGATAACAGGTATTAAACATAGTTTTAGCTAAGCCCAAGTTATGTAGCAAAAATGAATTTTCTTTTCTAATGTAATATTCTAATCTTAAATATGTGTTTTATTTTTCTTTAAGCAGAAAATGTTTATATTTAACAGAAATAAAGGCTTAAAAACACAAGTCTGTGTGTAAATAATCCATATAATGCTGTCACAATGTTTAATTTAATTAATTAAGTTAGTAAAGTGATTAAATCTTTAATAATATTCACATGTATTAAATGGGTCTGTACATCTATATCAGTAGTTCCCAACCTGAAGTCCCTAGAGATTGCAGGGGGTCCGCACAATTTTGTCGGTGCTGAGGTTGTGAGGTTACCAAAATTATATTTATAAATCTTACATTTATGAAATCCAAAAGACAAAAAGAAAAATGTCTACATAGCCTACAATGTAAAACAAGAAGAATTAGAACAACTGCTGGGAAAAACAGCATCATGAAATATAAGCTGAATTGGGGAAAATTACTTTTTGGAATAAAAACTGATAAGATTAAATAAAAATGCCAAACAAATAATTTATATTATTTGAAAAAAAATTATAGCAAAATAACATTTTATAAGAATAAATATATATTTAAGGGAAAATGAAAAATACTTCATCCAATTGAGCATAGCATTTTATATGCATTCCATTTTTTCCACAATTTCATTGTCACATTATATATTTGTCTATTATTTATTCATGTAGATATTTATTTCATAATATTTCATTTATTTATTTATTTTTGAGCCTTCCATACAATTGTTGTTCAGTTTTTGCAAATAAAAATTGTTGTTATTAATCACTTTTAATGGGGGTAGGAGTTAAGGTTAGGGGGTCTTGCCTTTTCTTGGACACAGGCAAATGGTTCCTCGGAGAAAAATAGGTGGGGAACCACTGCTCTACATGATGTTTTCGCCAACTTTTTCAACCAATGTACCCAATATTAATGGGATTTTTTTCACTCTGCCGAGAGGTACTGCATGGACGCAGCACTAAACAACACTAAGAAAAAACAATAAATATACGATAAAAATAAGTCGGTTACAGCACAGTTTACATAGTCATTGTAAAATGATTAGCTAGCTTAAATCATTATTCCTATCGTATTTCTTTGTTAGCTGCACAGAAAACAACGAACCACAAACAGGTTGGGACTAGTTGGTAGAACTGTTATTTACTCGCTTGTGTGGGAAAACTACAGTTCCCAGAAGCCCCCTCGGTTAACAGTCACTCGTTCTTTGCAGCAGGCAGCTTTCTGCTCCACGCGAGGTACAGTGTGAAATTTAAATTGTTATTGTTATAGATACCTTAAATTAAACAAACCAAACAAAACGGATTGTTTTTAACAGGAGGCTAACCATGTTCTGTCTCGTTGAGCTTATTTTTTTTGTATGCTTTAGCCGCCATTTTAATAATTTGTGCTGACAGACTTCAGATAATTGCTTCGCATTTTGGGGACATAAAAGTTAGCTTTGCCAGCTGCAGCTTGGTGTCGTGTCGTTAAATTAGCATAGAAGCGACTGGCGTCTCATGTCTCGCTTCAACAACATGAGGGTTAGCACCTTGGCAGCTCCCCCATGCTTGTGCAACGTGTTTGTGTAGCTGCTGTAAGTGACCCAGTTACAGCTGGTCTTCCATTGCTTTGTGTTTTGTTTTTATTCAATGCTTCATAAGAAGATCTGGAAATATGCAGAGGGGCGCATAAATGGAAACTTCGTTCAGATGTTTTCACAGCACCTTTCTACTGTCACAGAGGGGCAACAGTTCAACACACGAACTTTAGTTTTTACATTTAGAACATGCAGGGCCTTGCTAAAGTATTCGTACCCCCAGAGGTGGGTCGAAAAGTAGCACTACTTTAACATATTTGTATTCAAGTAATAGTAAAAAAAAAGTCAACTTGAGTAGTGAGTAACACTAGTCATAACACCTTTTTTACGTTTTACAGTAATGTAATCAGTCGAAAATATATATTTATATGCTAATTCTGATATTTTAAAACCTAAAATAAAACATGAAGATGAATAAACAACATTATTACCATATAACAAATACTGTATAGTGTTTACTGTATCTTCAGCAGACCTCCATGTGGCACAAAAGGCGCAGCAGGTAGAAAATGCATTAGAACCAGAAAGCTCGTGTATAAACAAGAGGTCTCACTTTGACATCAAAGTGTAGGTATGTTTGTTCTTCATTCTGTGAAGTATTAAGCAAGTAAAAAGTACAGTGCAGTAAAACTACTCCTAAAAGTAAATGTAAGTAGTTACTAGTTTACTAACTATTTCTGATGTATCTTAACTTATTTCACTTATAATGTATCTAACAAAGAGTTTATTCTCTTTATTATTATTTTTTTGAATAGAGGTAGAGCGACACTCTGCGTTGATACAAAACTTTCTAACTAGACTGGATATTTCATGATGCTCCATTTCCGGTTATTTGCCTGTGATTTGGATGTGTTTGTTTAAATTACATGTGCGGAAGATGTTTATTGTGTCA
>OY747723.1:23483031-23585531 GCA_963556495.2 Valencia hispanica
CTTAGCCACTCTAACTATAAGCTTTATCAAAAAGGAAAGTTTTAAGCCTGGCCTTAAAAGTAAACAGAGTGTCTGCCTCACAGACTAAAGCTGAAAGCTGGTTCCACAGGAGAGGAGCCTGATAACTAAAAGATCTGCCTCCCATTCTACTTTTAGAAATCCTAGGAATTACAAGTAAACCTGGAGTCTGAGAGCAAAGTGCTCTGTTAGGAACATATGGAACAATAAGATCTCTGATGTATGATGGAGCTTGATTATTAAGGGCTTTGTATGTAAGAAGAAGGATCTTAAATTCTATTCTGGATTTAACAGGGAGCCAATGAAGGGGAGCTAAAGCAGGAGAAATGAGATCTCTCTTTTTAATATTCATCAGAACTCTTGCTGCCCCATTTCGGATCAGCTGAAGGCTTTTAATGGCATTTTGTGGACTACCTGATAGTAAAGAATTACAGTAGTCCAGCCTTGAGGTAACAAATGCATGGACTAGTTTCTCAGCATCACTCCTGGACAGGATGTTTCTAATTTTAGCAATATTCCAGAGGTGAAAGAAAGAAATCCTAGAAACCTGTTTAATATGGGATTTAAATGTCAAGTCTTGGTCAAAAATAACGCTGAGGTTCTTTACGTTATTACTGGGGGCCAATTTAATGCCATCCAGATGAAGTGATTGACTAATCAGTTTCTGTTTAAGAACTTCTGGTCCAAAGACAGCAGCTTCTGTTTTGTCAGAATTTAAAAGCAAAAGGTTTAGGGTCATCCATGTTTTTATGTCTTCCAGACATGCCTGTAATCTATCTAACTGACTGGGTTCATCAGGATTTATGGATAAATATAGTTGTGTATCATCGGCATAGCTGTGGAAATTTGTTCCATGCTGTCTAATGATTCTTCCAATTGGGAGCATATATATGGTGAACAGAATTGGTCCAAGGACAGAACCCTGTGGAACTCCACAAGTAACCCTTGAGAGTGAAGAAGATTTATCATTTAGATGAACAAACTGGAATCTATCAGACAAATATGATTTAAACCAGCCTAGTGCTGTTCCTTTGATCCCTGCAACATGTTCAAGCCTTTCTAAGAGAATATTATGATCGACTGTGTCAAAAGCAGCACTGAGATCTAAAGCCGCGTTCACACCGGTCAGCGCGTCCAGGCGTCAAATCGCTCAAACGGACGAAAGTCGACGCTTTAAAATTAAAACCCAGCTGCTTGCACACTTGTGGTCTGCGTCGGCGCGTCGGGGCATCAGCGCGTCACGTCATTACGTCAGTGTGCGGGCGTGGATTTGTCTGTTGCTAGTTGTTTACAACATGGCGGATCTTGTCGAGAGAGTGGCTTGGGCTTTAATTAATGAAGCCACACAACGTTGAAAGTTAAAAGAAATATATTTAACTGCTTACCTGGCACTCCAATATCCTCCGATATCTTCCTCCAAATCAGATCCGATCTCTTCCTGTCTTTGTAAAAAGACGAAGACGGGTCATACAGTTCACGGACATTACATACAGCGACGATCAGTTTGTCCTCCATCTTGAATAAAAAATTTGCCGATTCCCCCATGGAAGGAGTTACTACGTCAGTACAACGAGTCGCTCTGATTGGTTGACGCCGCGCGTCTGCTGCCCGAAAGTTCAATTTTCCCAACTTGAGCAGCAGACGCCCCGACGAACCGTCGGGGCGTCCGGGCATCAGCTGCGTGGACGCGCTGATGCCAGCTGCGCCGACGCGCGCGACTTGCTGCTTGGCAGTTTGCCGCCCACTAGATGCGTAGATACCATAGACTTGCATGTAATCTAGCTGCCCTGCTGCCTGGACGCGCTGACCGGTGTGAACGCGGCTTAACAAAACCAGAACAGACACAAGTCCATTATCTGAGGCCATGAGAATATCATTAGTAACCTTCACCAGTGCTGTTTCAGTGCTATGATGAGCTCTAAAACCTGACTGAAACTCTTCAAACAGCTCGTTACTGTTTAGATGCTCACAGACATGATTAGCAACAATTTTCTCAAGGACTTTGGATAAGAAAGGAAGGTTAGATATAGGTCTGTAATTCACTAAGTCATCTTGATCAAGGGAAGGTTTCTTGAGTAAAGGTTTAATTACAGCTATTTTAAATTCCTGTGGTACGTATCCGTTTACTAAGGATAGATTCATCATTTCCAAAATGGGGCCAGGAACCAAATGGAACACTTCTTTAAATAATTTGGTTGGGATTGGGTCCAACATACAAGTTGAAGGTTTAGATGAGGCTAATATTTTTGATAATTCCGAAAGCTCGACTGAATCAAAACAGCCTAAGCACAACTGAGGTTCTACAGTTCTTTCCGATACTGCCTCATTTACTGAGGAAGAAGTAATCATGTTTGGGAGGATGCCAATGATTTTATTTTTAATAGAATTAATTTTATTTATGAAGAATCCCATAAAATCATCACTGCTAAGAGCTGGAGGAATAGTTGGCTCAACAGAGCTATGACTCTGTGTAAGTTTGGCAACTGTACTAAAAAGAAACCTAGGATTGTTATCATGTTATCCATGTTATCCATCCATCCATCCATGTTATCTTTTATCCATTCGTCCATCCATCCATCCATCCATGTTTTCTTTTATCCATCCATCCATCCATCCATGTTATCTTTTATCCATCCATCCATCCGTCCATGTTATCTTTTATCCATCCGTCCATCCATCCATCCATGTTATCTTTTATCCATCCATCCATCCATCCATCCATGTTATCTTTTATCATCCATCCATCCATCCATCCATGTTATCTTTTATCCGTCCATCCATCCATCCATCCATGCATCCATCCATCCATGTTATCTTTTATCCATCCATCCATCCATCCATGTTATCTTTTATCCATCCATCCATCCATCCATGTTCTATACTATAAGTCATTTCCAATGTAGAAATATTTGTCATAGATTTATGTTAAATTTTACTTTAGGCTAAAAAGGAGCCGAACTTCTGAATTTGGAGTTTTATAGCAGTGAGTTAGGACCCTGGACTGGAACAGGATTATAACAATGTCAGCTGTTTCCTCATCTTTTGTGTCAACTTGTTTATTGAATAAGGCGTCGCTGCATTAGAAACCATGACAACATGCCCACTTCTATTGGTTCTTTGCTTACTTACAGTCTGTAGCTATTATTAAAAGATAAGACTAATGTAGTCCCACATCGCTGTTGTTTGCAGGTGACCAATGAGATCACTCCGGTGCTGACGTACTCCTACATGGTGGTGCTGGTGCCAGCCTTCCTGCTGACGGATCTCCTGCGCTACAAGCCGGTCCTGATCATCCAGGGCATCAGTCAGGTGGTGATCTGGGTGCTGATGCTCCTGGGCACCTCGCTGCTTCACATGCAGTTGATGGAGTTCTTCTATGGTATCACCATGGCCTGCCGCGTGGCCTACTCATCCTATATCTTCTCCCTGGTGAACCCGGTGCTCTATCAGCGCGTGGCGGGCTACTCCCGCTCCTCGGTTCTGCTGGGGGTCTTCACCAGCTCCGTGCTGGGCCAGCTGTGCATGTCTCTGGGCAACATCACCTACTACACCCTGGACGCCATCTCTTTGGGTTTCGTGAGCTTTGGGTTGGCGCTGGTGTTGTGCCTGCCCTGGCCGAAGCGCTCGCTTTTTTTCAATCGGATGAAGAACCAGGAGCAGAAGGAGCTGACGGAGAAAGCCGCTCAGTCGGAACTGGACAAAATAAACCCCAAACCGGGAGGTTTGTCCTCAGTTTCACGCTGGAAAGATTCTGTGATGGTGCAGATGCTGCTGGAGGTCAGAAACGTGGGGAAGAGGCCCAACCTGAGGCTCTGGTCCCTGTGGTGGGTCTTCAACTCCACAGGATATTACCTGGTGCTGTTCTACGTCCACATCCTGTGGAACAAGGTGCATTCCACCACCTCCTACAACGGCGGAGTGGAGGCAGCGTCCACGCTACTGAGTGAGCCTTTTCCTGGAATGATCTGATCTGCTGTTAACAGAAATAAATATCTCTGCTTTTCTGACATCTGATGTAGGTCACGCTGGACTTTGTCCTGTTAGCACCTAACAGAACTAACACAGGTGTAGCTAATTTTACCAAATAAAACCTTTATTTACCCAGAAAGTCTTTTTAGATCTTGTTTTCATGGTGGACCTGGCCACAAAGGCACCGGGTTACAAGCTAAACATGAGATGCATAACGCAACACGGTAGATTACATAGATATAAAATCATCGAGTTTAAGAAGAGACGTCGCTGTCCTCAGAGAGACAAATACATAAAGTATTGTATCTGGTATCTGCACCAACTCCAGTTCTCCACAGCTACCATCCTGCAGCTTTTAGATGCATCCCTGTTTCAGCACAGCTGGGTTAAGATCTGTGGAGCTCTGGTAACACCTGACTCAGGTGTGTTGGAGGCAGGGATCGAGTCCTGGCTCAAAGTCTCATTTAAACGTCTTGTCACTTGACCCAAGCAGCACACCGATGACTTGCACCTGGACTCAGATTTCCAACGTTAGGCTTTAAACTTGGACTCTGACATGTGAAATTGCTATTGTGGGAATTAGCATGTAGCCAATGCTAATGTTAGCTTGTTGTAATAGGTCAGATTACTCAACAAATTTTATTTAACAATTTCCAGAAGCTTTGGTAGGTATACGAGCGACATAATGTATTGTTTTCAAATTTTGTTGAGGGACATTTTATTATTTTGCACATGCTGCAATGTTCTCGTGATGACCGCACATGGGCATTGAGTACAACTTTTTTTAAATAAAGTAAATCATCTATGGCTGCCATTATTTTAGTCTTAATATCTACACCCTGGTTTGTTTTGACCTGCGCTCAGGTGATACTGACTTGACTTAGACTGGAAGATGCTTTTTGAGACTTGGACTGTTGGACCTAGCGACTTGACTTGGACTAATCTTTGGCAATCGATGTGATTATTGAGGTCACCAGGAATAATTAGAATCATTATGGAGTAATTTTCATGACTTTTGTGCACGAAACGCTAGTCGTTACCATTCACTTCCATTGCTAATGCTAAGCTAAAGCAAAGGGACGGCTGCTAGATTAGGAGAACGACTGGGCTGGCTACAAAATGCTTTTTCTCACTTCTCTAACTCTGGGGAAGATGGCAACAGACTAAATCTAACTTTGGGGTGGAATATCCCTATTAAACTTGGACTCAAACACTAAGGACTTAAGTGTGACTTGGACTCGAGAGATGGTGGCTTGACTTCAACACTGGTTGGAGAAGATGCATCTAAAAGCTGCAGGAGGGCAGGTCATTAGCCCAATGAAATCAGTAGCGATGTTTGCCTCACTCTACCCTCCAAACGTTTGATTGAATCAGATTGTGAGGATATACTTTGTTCGCTGCCCTCTTCAGGTGACTCCACAGATTTGCTATCATGTTCTGGACTCCAGCTGGACCCCTCCAGAACTTTCATTTTCCTTCGGTGAAGGACTCACTGTGATGATGAAAAATAAAATCCTTCTTTACCTTCAGATTTCCTGTAGACACCTAAAGATTTCTGATTCAAGTTCCATCTGAAGAAAAGTATCCCCAGAGCATGCCAACACTGTGTTTCACAGTAGATGTGTTTTTTTGACGGTGCTCAGGGCTGATCTTTGGGAGTCAAACCCAAACAAGTTTGATTTCATCACCATAACATTTTCTCCAACAAGGTTTTTAGAGATTTTAGTCAGGCTTAGATGTTTTCTATGGAGCTCTACTCCTTAACCTAGACATTTGGAGAGCACAGGACATTATTGTCTAATGTAGGACTCCACCAGGCCTTGTTGTAAATTCCCTCTCTCATCATTTACCACTTAGTCTTCTCAGTAATTTTAAAGGATGTTTTTTATTATCACAGTGGTTTAACATTTTCTCCAGTTGACTGATACTTTGATCCAAGGGGGAGGATTTTGAACCTTTGTGATCTCTGTGAAACAGTCAGAAAAAAAACAAGAAAAACACTCTTAAATCCTTATTAACAGATGATATTAAAAGCTGTTTTGACATATTTTTCTATCTTGGGCTGGCAGGAGAAGTTCAGGTACTGGGTGGTGCTTCTAATAGACAATTAAAACCATACCTCCAAGCAAAGCACCTTCATTACTCGTTAAACTCTCGACTTTCAGCTCAGCGTAGCCGGCTAACCTATTGATCTCATTCACTTAGAGCTCTGAACAAAACGGCCAACTGCTCTGCTTCCTGTGTGTAAGAGATGACATCTCGTTTCTGTACTTTAAACTGCTGCAAAGCACAAAGGTGGTGAACTGATTAAGTCACATGGAAGCAGTAAAGTGTCACAACAAAGCAAAATGTGACGTAAGGGAGCTGAACGGAGGACCAGATGTTCTGTTCCACATGCACTGATTGATTTCTGAGTACTGGCCTGAAATGAGGTGAAAACAATATGATTAAACATGATAATCCTGATGAATTCGTGTGTTTTCGCTCTGCAGGTGCAGCCACCTCCTTCGTGGCGGGTTTTGCCAAAGTCCGGTGGAACATCTGGTCTGAGCTCGTCATCGGGGTCATCACTGCGCTGCAGGCGGGCCTGCTGCTCCTCATGGGCACCACCAACAACATCTGGGTCTGTTATGTTTCCTACATCCTCTTCAGAGGCTTCTACCAGTTCCTGGTGCCGATCGCCACGTGAGTGCCAAAGAAAGCAGACACAGAATTTACTAAGACGTAGTTAGTGAGGCACAGATTAGGTTGAAGCTGTTCAACTTCTAGATAAAAACTGAAACTGTGCTGCAACAATTATTCACCTCTTGTTGCCTTGTAGACCAACCTGATTTGAAAAGCTTTTTATGAGAGTTATTCGTGCTTTTAGCGCCCACTGGTGTTCAACCTGCTGTATTCAGTATTGCTGTTTTCTCCCCACAGTTTCCAGATCGCGTCGTCGCTCACCAAGGAGCTGTGCGCTCTGGTGTTCGGTATCAACACCTTCTTGGGGACGATACTGAAGAGCATCATCATCCTGATATTTGCTGACAAGCGAGGCCTGGGATTAGATGTTCAGTCTCAGGTGAAGGCTCCTGCCGTGCCTTAAATATTTACGGAAGCTTTTCAGGAAGACATATTTTTTAAGTGGTTCAGGATAAAGAATCTAGAGCAGTAGTGTTCAAAAGTTTTGCGACGGGGGCAAAAAACGTCAACAACAATCTTGCCTAGAGCAGCAAAAATGTTGAGCTGAGCTAGCAAGCTATTGTTGAATTTTGGTTGAAGGCCACATAAAATCATGCTGAGGCCCGTGGGCCACACTTTGGCCGCTGATCTGGAAAATCATCAAGGATCTCAGCCACAATGTTCTGGGTGATTTGGATTCGAATCCCCAGCATGGGGTCTTTCTTTCTGCATGGAGTTTGTGTGTTCTCCAAGTGCATCCACAGATTCTCTTCGGGCACTCCAGCACCCTCCTAAGGTCCAAAAACACGACTGCTGGGTTAATTGGTCTTTAAATCGTCCTTAGGTGTGAGTGTGTTCACGGTTGTTTGCCCCCGCAAGGATAAGCGGCTTTAGATTTAGGCTGAATAGATGCGTTAATATGAAAACGGACACAATTTCTGCTTAAATTGTCCTGAAATAAGCTCTGGTTGTGATTTTCATAAATCAGTTCAGTTCAGTTTATTTTGTTTCAGTCACACAAAATATGTTTTACATTTTTCATACAATCAGTACTCAATTCATGTGAAACCAAAACAGGCAGAAGCAAAAGCTTGTTTGCCTTATTTAACCTTTTAACTCAATATAAGTTACCTTGCATTATGCAATTGGAACAAGTATAAAATAAAATATACAATATATATCCAACATAAGGAACACACATTTATTATTTTACATATCTCTCAAAAATAGACCGGGAGATCATCTTTTTAAATGTAAAGAAAGCGTGACAGTTCTTCACCTCTTCACTCTCATTATTCCATAACTGAGCCCCACAAAAGGACAAACACCTTTGTTTGTACCCTTTAGTAGCTTTTGGCAAAACAAATTTGCAATCATCTCTTAAATTATATTTAGTTTTTTGAAGCTGAAAGTATTTTTGAACACTTACTGGAAGATTTAACTGTTTTGCTTTAAACATAATTTGAATTGTTTTGTAATAAATTATATCATGAAATTTCATAAGGTTGGATTTGATAAATAATGGATGCGTATGGTCATAATACCCAGCATTATTTATCAGACGTATGGCACGTTTCTGTAATAGAACTATATCATTAAGTGTGGTTTTAAAGGTATGGCCCCATAGTTCCACACAGTAGGTCAAATATGGAAGTATTAAAGTACAGTAAATTATAAACAAAGCTTTATTACTAAGAAAATCTTTTGTTTTATACAGTATACCAAGGGTTTTTGATATTTTGGCCTTAATATATAGTACATGATGTTTCCATGTGAATTTGGAGTCAATCACAACCCCGAGAAATTTTACATCGACGACTCTTTCAATTTCAATGCCATCTATTTTAAGTTTTATTTCCTGAGTCTCTGTTTTACTTCCGAATACCAAAAACTTTGTTTTAGATATATTTAATGACAGCTTGTTTATGTCAAACCAGATTTTAAGCAGGTCTAGTTCCCTTTCTATCAACACCAAAAGTTCATTTAATCTTTTACCTGAACATAGTATGGTTGTGTCATCTGCAAACATAATATATTTAAAAAGGTGAGACCAATTACAAATATCATTAATAAAAATAATAAAGAGTTTTGGACCAATCACAGAACCTTGTGGTATTCCACATGTTATGTTCTTAAGTCCAGACATTGCAGTTTTTACCTGTACACATTGTTGACGATTTTCCAGATAACTTTTAATCCAGGAGAGAACATTGCCTCGAATCCCATACTTTTCAAGCTTTTTTAATAATTGTTTGTGGTCAATAGTATCGAAAGCTCGCTTTAAATCAATAAATATACCGATTGAAAATTCACTTTTTTCTAAAGCAGAGCTGACCTCTTCAAACATATTCATAACGGCATATGTTGTTGTCCGTTTTTCTCGAAAACCATATTGTTGTTGATTTAATAATTGATTTTTTTCCAAAAACTTATCTAACTGTGTAACAAAAAGTTTCTCTAAGATTTTTGAGAATTGTGGAAGGATTGATATTGGCCTGTAATTTTCCATAAGATGTTTGTTACCACTCTTAAATACAGGAATAACCTTTGCTATCTTCATGTTGTCCGGTACAATTCCATACAGAAATGACTGATTACAAACATGAGACAGTGGCTTTGCAATTAAATCAATAACTTCTTTGACAATCCATATATCTATTTGATTTATATCGGTTGTTTTTTTATTTTTAAAAGCTTTGACTATATTAATAACATCCATTTCTGATACCCCACCTAAGAACATTGACTTCATATTGGTATTTATTGTGTTTCTAAAGAGATCCTTGTTTTTATTCTGCACAGAAATTTTTCGTGCAAGTGATGGTCCCATGTCAACAAAATAATGATTAAATTCCTCCGCTATGTTATGTATATTTTCTACTTTAGTATCTGTATTCTTCAAAAAATAATATGGCACTTCTTTATTATGACATCTATTTAAAACCTGATTTATTACATTCCACGTTTGTTTGATATTGTTTTTACTGTTTTCAAATATTCTATCGTAATAGAGTTTCTTTTGTGTCCTTAAGAGTGAGGTTAGTTTGTTTTTGTACATTTTATACTCCCTCTCATTTTCACTAGTTCTATTTTTTATGAATTTCATATATAATACAGTTTTTCTTTGACAAGCTTTCACCAAGCCAGTTGTCATCCATGGGTTTCTCTTCCTTTTGTCTTTTTGATGGGACATCTTCAGTGGACAGTGGCAATCATAAATTTCCAACCATTTGGACAAAAATGCCATATAGGCCTCATTTGGATCGTCAACAAAAACACCATCCCATTCACAATGTAAAAGCTCAGTCTTAAATGCTGCAATCCCTTCAGGTGTTCTACTTCTTGACAAAGTGGTTACAGAATTTTGCATCTTTTTTGACTTGATATTTTGAATACACATAAACACTGGGAAATGATCTGTAATGTCACACAACAGAAGACCACTTGATGTTGTATTATGTGTGTTGGTAAAGATATTATCTATAAGAGTTGCACAGTTTTGAATTACCCTGGTTGGTTTGTCAATGGTAGGTCTTAATCCATAACTAAACATGTCATTCATAAAATCAAAAGTTAATTTATTTGTTTTCCATTTTAATAAATCAATATTGAAATCGCCGCACACAAAGACAGATTTCTTATTGCTTAAGTTTCCTAATACTTTTGGTAAGCAAGTCAGGAATTGTTCTATGTGTGCACCAGGGGCTCTATAAATACAACATAAGACTATACTTTGATTTTTCTCAATTTTAATCTGTATAGTTAGACTCTCCATTACGTCATCTATAACTAAACTATCCATAATCTCACAATAGTAATTCTTTTGAACATAAAAAGCGACTCCACCACCTTTCTTATTTTTTCTGTTAATGTTATAAAAATCATAACCTTCTAACATAAATACATCACTTGTTTCATCTGTTAGCCAAGTCTCTGATATGGCAACCACTTGGAATGTGCATGCAGATCTTAAACATTCTTTAATTTGTTCAAAATTTGCAATGAGACTCCTACTATTAAAATGTATGATGGAAAAACCATTTAAATTAAGATTTTTCAATTGTTCCTCTGAATAATATGCAGCATTTATATTATATGCGCTAAATAAATGCGCTTCAGGATCAATATCAAAATCAAAGTCTTTGCTGTCTGTCAGTTCGTGATAATTCAACATTAATTCCTTGTTTGTTTGACCGGTGTTATTTCCCCCATAATTACTGTACACCGATAATAATTGTGCATGTTAAAGTTGTTGCTAACATACCATATGGTTCCAAGTAGCATGTCATTCATATTGCTCCAGTTCTTTTAAGTTCTCGATGGGTTTGACTTTACCAGATCCATTCATTTTTATGTAGACTTTTCCATTTCTTGTCCACGTCGATTGGATTTTTTGTTGCTTTCTGAGAAAACGTCCTTGTCTTGCTATGTCACCATTTTTCTTTGTTAAGTGTTCATTTAGATAGATTCCTGTACCCCTCAGTTTGCTGGATTGTCTCAATAGCTCTATCTTGTGTTTAAGGTAGGCAAACTGTATCACAAAAGTTGGTTTCATTTTGATGTCCTTCTTGGGAATTGAGTAGCAGGTAGAGATATTTCCTTCCTCGAGGGTAATGTTCCGTCTTCTGAAGAAATCAAGAAGTTGTTGCTCCATAGTTTGTAGTTCTTCTGTGGTGTTATCTGCTCCTTCATTCTGCCCAACTACAGTCTTGGCATAGCTGCAGTACTTTATATCCAGCCCAGTGACTACAACATCCCTAGCTAGAGATTGTTGCTCCATATCACCAAGCCTCTGTTCCAAAATCTCAATCTTTTTATCTCTTTGAATAATTTTTTCCCTTAGTTCACGCACCTCTTCCAGGAGTTGAATTAAGTTGTTTTGTTGTTGGCCAATTTTACTCATCTCTTGTCCCATGAAGTTTAAGGATTGTTTTATCTCTTCAAGTTCCTTTGATAATGCCTTTGTAGTCGCCATAATTATACTACAGCTGTTTCAGGTAACTTAGATGAACTGCTCTGAGTTTTTTTGCAGTAGGCCCAATGGCCGTGCTCTCAAAATACCTCTTTCAGAATTCAGTCTTGGTGCAATATTCCCAAAATAGGAACACATACCACTTCTGCATCCACTATATAGTCGTATTCTTGGTAGATGACTTTAGATTCCATTGATTTTTGTTGGATTGTTGAGAGACACTGAGCAGGAAGATGCAGCAGCAGCCATCTTGGAAGTCATATTCCTGACATCCATAAAATGAAAGTGAAGTTGAAAAAGTCTTGATAAGATGGTAAAAACAAAACAAATCTTTTCCTGTTTAGATTCAGCCGTTTAGTGTGGAGATTAAATTATTCTAAGAATTTTGAGTAGCTATGTACGATATATCGGCAATGACATCGGTATCGACCGATATTACCAACCAATGTTTGTTTCCATCTTGTTGCCATTTGTGTTTCAGGAGGAAGGGGGGTGGGGTCGGTCATGTGACAGTGATAGTGATGCAGTGCAGGATTGTGGGGTGTTTAACTAAAGCCCAGAAGCAATTTAGGGGATTTTGTCGTTATCTAAAATGTTGAATAGGTAGGGAAACGTGTATATATGTGTGTAATGCTGGTTATTGGCCATAACAGGAAGAGGAATATCAGATATCGCTATCGACCCAAATTTTCGTATCGGTGCACCCCGTACTTTTTTGAATAAAATAACATCATTAAGCTGTGCAGATATAAAAAACTGGATCCTTATGTTATTACATTTCTTATTATTTCTATTATTAAAATAAATGAATAAAAAGAACCAAGAAAGAAAATCTGAATTCACTAAAATGTGGAGTAAAATCTGGACAGATGTGCATCCTTCAGATGAGGTTTGTCCAAGGCCAGCTCCTTAACCCAGATTTTCATAAATATCCTAAAAATAATCAAATCTTGTTAAAGGCGCAGGAAGTGTCAGATTAAACCATAACTACCACCTCACTTTCTCTGTAACAGATTTCCTATTTCTGTTGCAGTTTCTCGTGTACTTCATCTACTTCACCCTGCTCACCGTGGTGTACTTCATCTGCGCTGCCGTCGTCCTCATCCGTCACTTCAGGAACCAGAACAGAGAGGGCGGAGCCTCAGCCAGCGGCTCGCCCACAGAGCTCAGCCCTGTGCCAACAACCTTGGAAGCGGAACTTCTGTCTAACGGTAAAAGTGCCCAAACTTAAAGGCAACAAACACGTTGAAGAAGCTGCTAAACTACCAATCAGTTTAATCTTATAAAGATGACGGTGATGTTTGATGTTATTACTGAGCCTTAATCATGGAAGTGCCTCATCTCCTGCTGTGTGACGCCTCTTGCACTACGTCATGTTTGTGTTTTGCACTATGAAAAACAGTCAGAGCACATCAGGTTTAAACCTATTACACTTCTTTCTAACACAGCACTCCGATTGTAGTTGTTACAATTATTATCTGTAGACAAGATCTGATTCTACTAATATCACAGTTTTTGTTAACAAAGAGAATCGTATTTTGTGATGAAGCCAGATCCTGAATGCTAAAAATGCTCCATGTGTTTAATTTTGAATCTTGTATTAATTTAGATTTCATATATTGGAATAAACTTCTGATTTTTTTGTAGGAGAAATATTTTCTACATTTCTACTGTTGCCTTGATTTCCCCCCACAAAACGTTGGGTTTTAACGGCTCAGTTTAAAGAACCAGGAAGACAAACGGCTGCTTTTACTTTGAAATCCATAGGAATGCTGTGTTACCTAATCCTGCAGCAAGATAATGCTGCGGTAAAGTTAGGGGTCAACTTCTTCTAAATATTAACTTTTTTTTTTAGGATTTTACTCATGTTCAAAATGTGCACACAATGTGTTTTGTATATAGATTGATTTTTATTCTAATTTCTGAGAAATGCTGTATGATAGGAAATCTGATGTTTTTATTTTTTATTCACAAATAAAATATAAGTAGTTGTTAAACTGATTTATTTTGTCTTTTTCTTTTACAAGACTTGTCTTTTTCTTAAATATAAGCTAATCAGCAAGTAGAACGCCTTAAATGTTAAATGCAATATGGATTTTACACTTTCCAGGTAATTTGGACATTATTGATTTTAATTAGGACTTTCACAGATGCATCTTAATTAATTTATTTCAGAAATTCAGTTGAAATTGTAACTTATAGATTCATTACACAATGTGATTTATACCAGGAACTTAATATTTGGTTGGGGCTCCTTTTGCATGAATTAGTGCAGCAGTGCAGCGTTTCATGAAGGCGATCAGCTTGTGTCGCTGCAGAGTTGTTAAAAAGCCCACAGGTTGCTTTACTTGTCCGTTCTGGTGTCTCTTATCTCATGGCCTAGTCAAAGTCCTATTGAGAATCTGGCAAAACTTGAAAATTGCTGCTACCTCATGCTGTCCATCCAATCTGACTGGACTGAAGCTAAGACCTGTAGCTCTAACTGCAGGGAAAGGCGCTTCTGCATACTATTGGATCAGAGCGGCTGAAAACAAATGCATGCTGCACTTTTCAGCTGTTTTGTTGTAAAACATCCTAAATCATATATTCTTTGCTTCCTCTTTAAAATGACGCACGGCCTTCAGATGGTTCATGTCGTAGCTCACAAATAGAGCAGAATCTCAAAACGACCCCAAATCCCAGAGGAGTTGAGAAGGAGGCTTCATGGATGGAAAGCAAGTCCAAAGAGCAGAGGGAGAAGGGGGAAGTTCAAACCCTCTCTTCTGTCTATCATAACAAGCAAGGATCATATCCCAGACTCCAACATTTCTGCCCTGCTTTCTAACCACACGTCCAGACAGAGATTTAAAGAGGAGCGGCTAATGCAAATGAGGTGGATTAGCAGTTCTTGCCAACAACTGATGGTCCCATCCAGGACGTGTTAGTGTGGAATATCGTCTCTGCTGAAACTGAGCTGTTAGCATTTCATAACAGTCAGAACCTTTAGTCAGAGGCCTCTTTAGATGCGTTGCAAGACTGGCTGCTACTGGAGATCCTCATCACCATCCACTCTTTAAAGATGCTTGAACGATAAGAGTAATATTTAATTTCCCTTTTGGATAAATACAATTGATTAGATTTAAATATTTTAATCTTTTTTCCATTTTTGAAAACATTTTAAGCTCTTTAGAGATTTTGATCATGTAAAGTGGCAAATGAAAAGTTTTTCAAAGCACGCCCTTGAAGTTCTGATTCTTGTTTTCTCAGCTGTTGTCGCTCACAACTCTGATTATTGTTTCTTGTTGAGGATTTCTCAGCAGCTGGTTCTTTATCTGAGCTGTTTGCACAGCTGTATACAAAGATATGATCAACTTTCTGATAACTAAACATACTGCTTTTGATCACATTAGAAATTAACATCCACATATTCCTAGAATTTGGGATTAAAATGGCAAAAAAACATTTTTGCAAAGCTTTATTGAGTTATTATAAAAAAGATATGAAGCATGAACACACAGAGAGCTTTTAATACATTTTATTCTTGATGAAATAGACCAGAAATCCATTGTTTGCTGCTTGAAAAATTTTCTCTAGTGGTTAAACAATGGAACAAAGTGTTGCAAAGCACAAAATGTATGTAGTCTTTATATACTTTAGCTTGTATAGAAACCGTAAATTAAGGAGTGTCCTTTGTAATAAATAGTAATCTCTACATGCCTCAAGTGTTTAAAAAAAGGGAGCAGTTGCTTTAAGAAGGTTGCTTTCAATTCAAGTCTCACAAATAAATCCCAACTTCCTAATGAATAGGCGGATGTCAGTTATTAAAAAAAGGTTTACATAGAAAACGAGTGAAGGAAACAAACAGACAAGAACAACGTTCAGTATATTTACACAACACCTGAAAAAAAAGACATTTTCAGACATTTGATTTTTTTCCTCTCTTTACAATCTCAAAACGCTAAAAGTAAATGAAAATCCAACAAAAGGAGTTTGATATAGTTCTGTAACTGTTTTGTGTTTTATATTGATTTAATTTATTGAGATGAGTAGCTACGCAAACCACCCTGGGCCCCGTGTGAAGAAGTAATCCCCATGAAGCAGATTAGAAGATGTCAAAAAGCTACACGTCATGCTTCAAGGAAATTCAAGAACAGAGGAGAGTCACTGATGTCTATTGGTCTGCAAGGGACTCCAGTGAAGCACAGAGAGACGTCGTCCACAAATGGACGAAACATGGAACAGTGGTCACCTGAACCTTCCCAGGAGGGGCAAAATTACTCCAAGAGCACCTCAGCGATTCATCCAGGAGGTCACAAAGGAACCCAGAAAACATCTGAAGCTCTGCAGACCTCACTTGACTCGGTTAATGTCAGACAGCGGCCTGCTTCGTATTTGCTAATAAACATTTAAATGATCCCCTAGACTTTTAGGGAAATATTCCCTTGACCGATGAGACAGAAGTGGCATTTTTTTTAAAGGTGGAGGTGGTAGTATGGATGACAACTACATGAAGATTTCTGAACAGCCTAGTCAGAATCTGGATTTAAATCTGATTAAGATGCTTTGACTTGACCTTAAACATGCTGCTGACGCTTGGAAACACTCCAATTTGTCTTAATTCAAACATTTCTGCAAAGCAGAGTGGGCCTAAAGTCCTCCACTGTGATGTTAAAGACTCACTATTAGTTATCACAAAGACTTAATGGCAACTGTGTGGCGGGTGATGACTTCCTCACACAGAGCCCGGTTGGCTTTTTTATTTTTATTTTTTTGCTTAAAGGGGACATAATATGTCTCAAAAAAAAAGTTATAGTAGCTCTATGGTAATAATGTTCTTTGCATAAAATCTCTCTCACATAAAGCGATGTCACCAGCTCAATTCTTGACAATTTCAGTCCCGACCCGTTTGGAGGGCTCTGTCCCTTTTATGCAAATTAGCGGTTGCAGACCACGCCCACCCATCTTGTTACTAGATTGCAGGTTTGCCACATATGAGAATGGCATGGAATAGGAGTAGGTGGGCGGGGTTTGACAGGTGGGGGGCGGTTATATGCAAATTCATCTTATTGTGACGTCACAGCGAGGCACTTTTTCCAAACAACTTGTGGAAGCACAAGAAGACAGCAAAATTTGCACATAAAAAAAATTATTTTGGGATTGTTTATAGAGGCAACAAAGACCCAAATAGCAACACAAAAAGATGAAAAGACTGAACTTTGCATAATATGTCCCCTTTAATAAGTAAAATCAGAAACATGTAAGGAGTAGAGTAGGTTTTCAGGACAAAGCTTGGAGTGTTGGCTCTGACCACACAATGCCCTCCCCTTGTTCCTCTTCTGTTAGCTCAGTCTCTCGCACTGGGAAATGTGCATAAGACCCGCCTCACATCCCAATTCATCAGCGCCGGCAGGTCCGACTAGCTGGAGCTTCCAGTGGAAGTCATATATACATGCAGTCTGTGTCAAGAGGAAGCTCTGTGCACTGTGCTGGGCTTCCAGGAATTACTTTAAGAGTTTGTTTTGGCACTTTGGAAAATCCTGATTCAAACCTCCAGAAGATCAGAGGTCTCCTCCCTTACTATTGTCTTTTGGACCATTTAATCTCAGCCTAATTAGGTCAATTTCCTTTTAAAATATAAATTAGCGAAGCTACAGACCCAGCGTTCATCTCAGGAGCTGCATTAAAAAACGTGTTTCCTACTAAAAACTTTCATTGTAACAGTGGAACTAAATATCTTGGTACGTACTCCTAAGTCAGTTGTTGCTTTCAGTGCCATCAGAAACATTCAGACAACAGCTTCTGCAGACTGCTTTGTGTCTTTTAAAAACCACTTTTAGAGAAATTCTTCATCTGGATATCCCTAAAAATATCAGATTCACAGAGGATTTTGCTGACGCCGCCAGTTTCAGGTCTCAGTTTGGCTCGGGTGTTGGTTTATCCGTCCATCATTGTTTCTTCCTCTGCAATAAAAGGAAACAAACCATTGAGTGGTTCCAGATTTACATACATGCAACTGATTGTATACATGTTTATTTCAGTAATTCAATGCAGAAAGTGAAACTCATGAGATTTTAGATAAGACCGCTGACCAGCAGTCCTGTCCGTTTAATCATTAGGTCAGTTAACTTTCTAAAGCTGTCTCTGGTTTAGGAATGCTACACTTTATCCTTCCACTAAATGTTCTATACATATGTTTGGATACTGCAACTAGCTTCTTTAGCAATGACCTTAGGGGGTTTATCCTGCTTGTTTAGCAGTACACAGATAATATCTGTGTGGAATGTATCCAAATACATCCAGAAAGTATTCACACCCCTCCACCTCTTCCACATTAGAGACCTATTCTAAAACTGAGCTGAGTTCTCCTTTTTAAAATAGCCCATGATGACAAAGTAAAATCATGTTTTACAACATTTTAGAAAATTTGTATAAAAAAAAAGTTATTCAATACAGTAAGTATTCACAGCCATGGCTAAGTGTTAGCAATCCCGGCCTCAGCTGTTCTTGAGTTTGTCTCTGAAAGCTTGGTATGCCTATTTTGGGGTATTTTCTTCCATTCATCTTTGCAGATCATCCCAAGCGCAGTCTGGTTGGATGAGCATCATCAGCAGACACATTTTTAGGTTTTTAAAGATGTTAAATTGGATTTTGGGTCACTCAAGGACATTCACAGACTGCTCCTGAAGCTCCACATTTAAATCCATTGTTGCTAATGTTGGTACTGCTACTGTCCCATTGTTTCGCAACTAGCTTTTTGCAGCACTCGATTGCAGGCCGGGGTCGCAGATTTTTTGACACAGCTTGAGGAACGTCCAAGGCTGGATTTGGTCGTTGAAGTGGTCAAATAAGTTGTCGTGGGGCCCGTCTCACAGGACGGGGCCACAGACTCCATTCACGACGAAAGGCTCGTCTACGACGGCCATAAAACGCACAGTGTGAACCCGGCTTAAGTTGTATTTCTGCTCAATTCAACCTGGCTGCCATAAAGGCCAGCTTGGTGGAGTCCATTAGCAGCGGATGACCTTCTGGATTGTTCCCCTGTCTCCATAAGTTAACACTGGAGCTCTAGGCTCTTCTTCATTTCTCTTATCCAGACCAGTCTTCCCTGATTACTCAGTTTCATCAAGCAGCCACATCTAAGGAGGGAAGGAAACCTCTCTACAGATCTACAGATATGTCCTTTTATGTCATTGCTTGGTTTCTTGCCTAAAAGGCAATGCCAACTGTGAGAACAGACAAGTGCGTCCGACTCCAGATCATGGGAATACTTTCTAAACGCAGTGTATGAGCTTCACTGTTTGAACTGAACAACTAAAATGCCTTTTTGATAATATTCTAATTTGTTGAGATGCACCAGCAGGGACCATCTTACCATCTGATTGCCGTTTTAGTGAAGGAGAAGTGGTGCCGTTGGATTCTGAAGCAGGTGCTTGTGGCTCTACAATAAAAACAAAGGTTCTAACAGACAACATAACTTACAGATTGGAAAAATAACACTAAGATCACATTGAGACTTACGTTGCCCCTGGGTTCTCCTCCAGAAATCTGAGTTAAAAACAAAGGTGTATTTGAATACAAAGGTCCTTTTAAATTTTGCATCTAAAAAAGGCAGGAAAATGTTTTGTCGTCTACTTACCAGCTTCCCAAGGCATGGAGTCTGGAGAGAGAAATCACAGCAGAAAATATGGTAATATATGCACATAATAGGAGCAAAAGGCAATCACTTTATGGTTCCCCAAAGAAGCATCCTAGTTTATTTGGAGTACAAACAGATATTTAAAACATTTAATTGATCATTTAAAAAATATATTTTTTAAATGTTATAAAGGAATCTTACTTTTGTTGAAGAAGCACTCTCCTGAAAAGAAGCAGAAATCAACAGCAAGATTTAATTTAGGATTTTGAAACAAAGATTGAGCCTACAGTTAGTATATAAATAAATGATTAAAAATCGTCTCCTCACCTGTTTTCAGTCTGTGGAAAATCACCACCATTATCACAGCAACCAGCAATATGATAGCGACTGTGACTCCTGTGGAAATCTTTGGGCCACCTTCTGGTGGGTCTAAAACAAAGTGAATGAAAAATAGAAAAAAAGTCATCAGGTGGATTAAATTTGCTTTATAGTCACTCATTCAGATGCATTTCAGCTACAGTAGCTTTTGTGCTGCATGGGACCACATGCTGGCCCTTCCTTCCCAGCATGCAGCATCAAAACATGAACCCTGTTGCCCGGGTCACTAACGTTCCTTCCTCTGACCTCTTTGGATTCAGACTAACTACTACAGACCATCACGGCTCTTGTCAAACTCACTCAAATTAAAGAACATGCATACACACGCACACACACACATATATATATTAGGGCTGTCAAAATGAAGGCGTTAACGCAGGTCGATTAATTACTAGAAATAAAGCGATTTCAACTCACGAGGCTTCAATGGGTTGGAGAAGGGTTTGCTGCTCTCCTCACCGAGAGGATTCTTCATCTTACAGGTGAATATTCTGACACCTGAACCTTCCTACAAAAGAACACTACAACTATTATCACCAAAGCCGGAAAAACAAGGTTTTTTTAAACTGCAAAAATGATTTTCAGAGATTTCTTTGCCTCTTATGAACATATAAAAATGATAAAAGCCATAATAAAATACATTAGCAATATTGCCTAAAGTATTGGGTCACCCCTTCTGATTAATTTCAGGTGTTTCAACCACTTCAACTGCTACAGGCCTATAAAACTCTTCACCTTGACACACAGGCTGCTTTGTACAAGCATTTGTGAAAAGAATGGGTCGCTCATTTCATTGCAAAAAAAAATTCCACCTCTGACTGTTAGTAATTTAACAAAGGGGAAACGACGGGGAATAGAAGCAATCTTCCTTACGGTCTTTTTAAAAATGGACTGTGAGCCAGGCCTTCTCGTCCAACATCAGTGTCTGTCCTTACAAATGCTCACATGGAAAAATGCTCACATATTTCCATTAACACACTTCTAAACCGCGTAGACAGCGTTCTATGGAAGAGCTGAGGGTGTTGTAGCAGCAAAGGGTGGCCCGACTCCGTACTGTACACAAAATAGGATGTCATGAAGCAGGTGAAGCAATACTTTTGGCAATACAGTGTATTTTCTAATCTAATCTTCCTTCAGTTTGTCACTTGATTGTTAAAAACATTACCTCTACAGTATATGTTTTCTTTGAGTGATCAGCCACTTCTTTGTCGTCATACGTCCAGAAGTATTCTGCTGGTTCTGCTCTGGTCGTGTTTCCGTCACAGGTCAGGATACATGTGCTCCCATCTTGAGAGCAGGATGAACCAATGGTAGGCACAGGAACTGGAGCTGGTGTTGGAGAAAGATGAGAACCAATCAGGGTCAGTGTTTATAAATGTGAAACGGTTCCACAATAAAATGTGTCTAATTACATAAGACATGGAGGTGGATTTTGTGGGGATTTGCGTTGCCGCCTATCTCTATTGTGTAGACTTTGGAGTCAGCATAAGTCAGGTTTTTGATTGTAAACTCTCCAGTCCGGTTGTTCAATTCGCCCCGCACTAGAAACAGAAATAGCAGATAATGTTGTTTTTCAACTCGTAAATAAAATAAAGTTGACAAAAAAAATAATTCACCCAGTCATATACCTTTAAAATCTCGATAGTATTGGAGATCTCCATCTTCCAGTTCAACGGCCAAATCCTGCCCAACTTTCCAGGTGATGCTTGTGGTCGCATCAGTCACAGAGCCAGGTTTTGGTTTGAGGGTAACTTGACCTCCCACCTGTGCATACGTTGGTTTTGTAGGAGCTAAAAAATTAAAAAGCAGAAGTGTCAATTTTTGTCAGTGATCTCATGTTAAAGCTAGAAAATGATGTAGTTGTTCTTTAAACTAACCCAGCCCAAAATGGCCTCTGAATTTGTGTTAAAAATGTTTTACGTGCAAAGTGTTCTAGGGTTAGAGGCATAGATACAGAAGATCATGTTTTTCTGCTAGCCGAGCTTTACTGACGGTTGTGTCAGCTCTGGAAAGTAACGTTCTACTGGAGGTGCTGCAGAGCCTTGAAGAAGTATCACACCCCTTGGACTTCTTCAGCTCTTTTTCATGTCACAATAACCGGAAGGTACAGCATACACTAAATCTGCTTTCACATTTTCCACAAGGTTTATGAGTGTGTTTATGTGAATTTCTGAACAGATTCCTTTTAAGATCCTCATTTCTGAGGTCAGACACTGATGTTGGATGACATGACCTTGTCTAATCTTTGCTCTAATTCCTCCAAACATTGTTGCATTGAGTTTGAGGTCAGGATTCTGGGCAGGCCAGTCGAGTTCCTCCACACCGAGATGTTAATCCATGTCTTTAAGGACTTAGCTTTATGCAATGGTGCTTAGTTATTATGAAACAAGAAGGGGCCATCCCCAAACTTTTCCCACAGAGTCGGAAGCATGAAATACTGCGGAAACATGAGTTACTTTCATGGAACCTAAGGGGCCAAGTCCAACCCTTGAAGACCGCCCTACACCATAATGTCTTCTGTAACAAACTTTACACTTGAGGTAAAGATACAGCTTTCCTGCAGCTACTGAAGAAAACCATGCCCAAAGCATGATGCTGCCACCACCATGTTCAACCCTGGTCTCATTTGACATGTACATCCTTTTTCCACATGTTTGTTGGGTCGCCTACATGGTGAACTGAAAATTAGACTGTTTCTGACTCTCTTCTTGCCACTCTTCCAGAAAGACCAGATTTAGGAATGTATAAAAGGAAAAAGGAAAATAAAAAATGTACTCTACAGTTTCAGGGCACCACATAAAAAAAACAAAAAGCAGACAAACTGTTGTTTATTGTCTGTTAGAATCAAAATTTCTGGATATGTGTGTCATAAAGTGTGGTTATAATAAGACTTTATTATTAGCATAGCTACTATTAACTGAGATCACAGGGGATTTTTCTTGAATAAAGGGCACTGACCCGAACAACGTCCAGGTCAGTTCTATTGTTTACCTCCATTATATTTAGGGCTTTCCTTAAGAGGAATGGTTGAAGTGCAAACAGCTTCTCCTTACCTGCCCCTATCTAGTGCTATATTGACCTGTTGAGCCCGTTTGTGTTTAAAAGGTGGTTGTTAGTCATCACTAAAGCAGACAAAAGTTTTTTTAAGGGGGGGGGGGGGTGTATTTTTAGGAGTAGTTTTACTCGAGTCATATTATTATGAAGTATCTCTACTCTTACTTGTGTAACATTTCTGGATCCTCTTTACTGAGTAACTTCACTGAATCAAAACAAGCGTGTTTTAAACAAAAATGCACCAGACAAGGACACAAACCTACAGTTTGTTAGAGTTAGAACTTTTGTTTCTAACGTTATTTTCCGTCTGCTGGGCCATTTGTAGTATATATATATATATATATATATATATATATATATATTCTCCAAATATATACATGGTAAACACTTCATATTGTCACTGGAAGCACCTTACCCTGTTTTAACATAAACACATTACCTGTTGGAATAGTTTAATAAGTTTTATGTTGAAAATTTTGATTAGAAAAAATACTTGTTCAAGAATAAAACAAAAAACTTTTCAATTCCACCGCAGGCACTTGGCATGCATTTTCCAAGGAAATCCTACTTCCTTTACTGTACTGCAACCCCCCTTTTTAAAAAATTTTTTTTATATACATGTAACCGTTAAGAGTGTTATTGCACTGTAAAGGTAATATTCATCGTTAATTGAGACTAAATTTGTCGTTATGATTAATTTAAAAAAAAAGATCGACAAACATGTAAACATCTCTTTCAATCAGTATTACAGCTGGGTGCGGCCATACAGTAGTAGACTACGCACCTAATAAGACCCAGAAAACCTTTAATTAGGTTACATGTCACCCAGGAGGAGGACCTGAACTCACCTTCGGTCACAGAAGCCGCTGAGACAACAGCAAACCATCCGAGAACCGTGAGGGTTATGATTGGAGACGACGGGATCATGGTGGCGTTAGTCTTAGAGGGAAATACACGAGGAAAAATCCAGTCTGCTTCCGCTTGTGACCCAAAGCAACATGCCAAGCAACGTTAGATGGACAATAAAAGCATTTTTAGTCCACGTTTAACAACCTAAACCGCGGTTTCAGAGTCAGTAGTGTTACGTTGAAGGCCGTTTGGTAGTCTGCAAAGTGAAAGTAAAAAGAGAGCGCACTGACAGGCTCCAAGTCTCCGCCTCCAAGTAATATTAAAATATATATTATAGTCAATCTGACTCTTATTGTTTCACACAGTGCTTGATGGCGTTTTTATTAACGTATCTAACATGTTTTAATTATGTCGCTTAAACTTGATTCAGGATTTATTTAATTTAAAGTTTCTTCAAAGTCTGAAGCGGCAGTTTTCCGCCCCCCTGTGTCCAGAGGTTGGTACTGCAGCCACGCCTGACGTCAAGGGCTAAAGTATAATTTAGCATGTTTACAATCATTTACTGCGAATAACAAATAAAATGACAAAGTGTCACACTTAAATACATAAAAAGGCGGAGAATAAATGTTTGCATATGACAAATTTATAAGACATTAAATAAATATATGTATGTATGACCACAAATTATTTCAGTAATTTATTGAATTTTACTAAACATGTAGGTAGTTTATTAACTTGTATATTCCTTTCACAATAAATATAAAATACTTTCAAAAATAAAATAATTATATATATATATATATATATATATATATATATATATATATATGTTTAAATATGGATAATTTCTATTTCATTGTGTATTTAGTAAAATATTTACTCTGTAAATAATTATTTTTATTAACTTAATGCATTTATTGCCGTTTTATTTACATGATCAAATCTCTATTAATGTAACAAACTATACATTTACTGCATGTTGACAGTTCTCAATGCAGCACCACAAATATGAAATTAAATAAATAAGGACACAACAGAAATGATTATATGTGATTTTAATATGTAGGGAATTCTAGTTTCAACTTATTATTTTCATATTTAATTATATTAAATCAAAAATATTTACACATTTAATTATCAGAATTATCATCTATAAAGAAGCAATAAAATAAGTACTGCTAAAAAGACCTATAAATTCTACAATTAAGAATGTTGAATATTAATTTTTTGCTAGATTAAATTATTTGGTCTTTTTCAATATGATATAAATATAAACAATATTTTTTTAATATCATGGATTCAGTACAAATGCAGCCCACTGATCAAATTTATACAAATGAATGAAACCATGATAAATTTAGATTTAAATCTTACATTTATAATGCTATTAATATTTTTTGCACAGAATTGATCCATTTGACAAAATTCAGTAAAACTCGTCTTAAAACAGGTTGAAGCAGAGTATTCATTAAACTCCAATATGCAATCTTACAACGTGTTTAGTGTTTTACATTGTGACAAAAAACTGTAATCAGATCAGTTGTGTGGAGGTTCCCTAAAGCTCGACTCAGTCAGAGATTCCAGCTGCAGCCACAGGCCTCCTTCAGCACGCAGGACGAGTTGAGGAAGACGCCGCACCTTCCCCAAGCTGCTCCCTAAATCAGGGTTAACGCCCAGCGTCAGACGAAACCTCAGCAGGGTCAGAGCTATGACAACTCGCAGCTCAGCCATGGCAAATTTCTGTCCGATGCAGTTCCTGTGAGCAGACACGGATTAGATGTAATCACTGATACGTTCAGTTATTCTAGATCATCTTTGTTTAATGAGAAAACTGAACCTGGGGCCTGAGGAGAAGGGGATGAAGCCATGAGAGGAGCGACTCTGTGTGTTGGTTGGCTCAAAACGCAGAGGATCAAACTCCTTTAAAACAAGTTAAAATTCATCACTTTTAAACAAAAGCAAAGATATATTGTTTGAATTTTCATATAACAATTTTTTACATGTGGGTTTGTCCAGACTTCAGGGTTGTGGTGTGTCCCGTAAAGGCTGACCAAACAGATTACACCTAAAGGAAAAACAGATTTCACTTCCCAGATAGACTAGCACACAATAAAGCCCCCTAAAAGCTTGTACCACAAGGTGGCTTGCATATAAAAATTTAGTTAGAAACAAATCTGGAGCTGCTTTCCTGACAGCTTAGTAAAATCTTAGAGATTTACAGCGTCTCACCCTCTGGTAACGTGAGATCTCCCGGCAGCGTCATGTCCTGGGTGTACTTCCTGGTTACAGCCTGAACAGGCGAGTGCAGTCTGAGGCTCTCCTTGATGCACATGGTGGTGAAAGGAAGGTTGGACAGATCCTCCCTTCAAATTGCCAACATAGGCAACAAAGGTTCCAACATTTCAATACACACATACAGTGCACGAAAAAGTATTTGCATGCATTGAAAATCTTCAAACCATAGTTTTCACTACAGTCTAACCTGTTGGTCTCTAACAAACCTATGAGAGCTTCACAGAACATCTGGAATTATACTGAGACTATATTACACATATAGGTGAACTCTGTTAACTATTAGATGATTCATTAAATCCCAATAAAACACGTTGAAGCGTCTAATAATAATTGGACAAAATGTAGTTTTGCACACCTGTGTGTGTGTGTGTGTGAGTGTGCATTTTCTAACCACTCTATTTCATGCCCATCTCGTCCCTGCATCAGCTCCATCACTTCCTGCCTGCATTTCTCCTGATAGCAGGGATGTCGAGCTAAATTGTACAGAGTCCAGCAAATGGCGCTCGCCGTCGTATCATGTCCTGGGAAAATAGGGAGACATGATTTAACTTAGACCGCTATAAATGACTGAATGGTGTACAATATACAGAGTCTTCTTTGAAAATCTACCTTTTCCTGATTGGCTAGCTTATAAAAAAAAGCCCAAAAAGCAGCAAACAACTGTAACCTGCAGAGTATTTACTTCCTAGAAGCACATCCCTTGAAGTAGATAGTTTTGGCTTAATCTAGCAGTTGTCAAACTCGTTTGAAGCCAAGCCCCGCTTTAGTGGAAGAAATGTAACACTTTTTTTAGCTAAAGAAAAAAAAAGAAAGTCTAAATGTAAAGAGTTCTCTTAAATTTCCTAACTTATCTTTAGTATTTTATCCTTTGTTCTGTTTATGTTTTTTCCCATGATTAAATAGTAACTTCCCTGAACTCGAAAAAGTTGACACCTTTTCCCTCTTTAAATATGAAGTTAAAAAAACGTGTGTTTTATCATTTAAGAACCATTTGTTCCTATAAAGACAACAAATTTATAAAAACAAGTTTTATTTTATTTTATTGGCTTAATTAGATCATTATTGTTTGAACTACATTTAAAGTACAGACATTTTTTGGGACAATTTAAAGTAACCAATTAACCAATCCGTCATGTTTTTGGACAGTGAGAGGAAGTAGGAGTACCAGGAGAGAACCTACATATGCTCGGAGAGAACATACAAACTCCAAAATTATTAGTTTTATTTTATTTATTTATAGGTTTTTTGTTTATGTATGCAAAATACATTTCACCAAGATCTTCTTAGACTGCAATAAATATGCTCTCTATGCTAGTAAATTTACTTGATGTGGCTAGATTTGATGACTTTTAGAAGGTAAAGTGGGGGTAAGTTGGTAAAAATAAAAGAAACTATATGGTGTGTATGTTCGCAATGAACCCACTAAAGAATGATTTGTACACTATTTGACACTTAGGGTTTAAAATAAAGATCAGAGGTAAATACAGAGATAAAAGTAAAATCGTGCTACAAGTGATACAGGAAATATCATGTAGTCTGTAGCCTGTATGATTGTAGTCCTCCCTTTTGGCCACAGATGGCGGTGTATAGCCAAAACACCGTCTCACCTGCAAACATAAAAGTATTGGCCTCCGCCTGTATTTCCTCATCTGTGAGTCCCTGTCCGTCTTCATCCTGTGTTAAAATAAATGTAACTTTTGTATTATTGTTTTTTGGAGTTTGATTTGTTATGTTTGTCATTATACAGTCAATTTTTCTGTTCACCTTTGACAGCAGAATGATGTCCACGAAATCTTTTTTTCTCTGCGGCGCTGTGTTGTTCAGACTGGATTGTGTCTCTGTCTCCCTCTGCTGGTCAATGAGAGCACGGCGCTTCTGCACAACATCCCTGGTGAACCTGCAAGTTACGCATATACAGTGACACAATACGCTAAGATAAAGAAAAAAAAGGTAGATTTTTAAAGATTTGTGGCAAGACAGACTGGGCAGCCCAGACACACTACCTGTGTACCACACTTAATGCTTGTTTGAATCTCTTTCCTTGCTGAGTTTTCCAGTAGATCCAGTCCCAGTGGTGTAAAATGCGAAGGCGGCGATCCATCACTAGGTCGCTGAGCTTCACAATGGCAGACACATATTCGCTGGTGGACCTGAAAAGAAAGATGTTTCTTTAGAGCAAAAAATCTAAAGCAGGATGAAGACATTTTTTGGTGAATTAGCCGAGTTCTCACTCCTGACAGTTGCTCTGGTAGCTGAAGGCGCACTTTAATAAGCTGTCCAGTGTCATCAGAGTGACATGGTCAAACATCTCTATGTTGGTTGTTCCTTCTGCCACCAGGCGCTGCCATTTATTCTGGATATTACATGAGAGGACACAGAAGGTTTTATTCTAACAGTTTTTCTGATCCTCGACCAACACTGGTACTCTTTGGTTGTGATGGAAATGTAAAAGCTGACGAGGTATTTTGGATATTAAGGTGTCAGAAAAATATTTTTTTTGATTTCCACAGGCTCAGACGGGTTCTATCAGCTATCAATGATTTTAACTCCAGTTTGGGCCCACAGGGAACCAATCAAGTAAGAGACCTCTGTTTCCAAAACTGTTTTTAAGCATTTTGGGTAAATTCCTACAACGATGAGCCAAATATCTTCAGGAGGAAGGTTTTATGGTCAGATAAGAGGAAGATTTAGCTGTTTGGCCATAATGAGAAGAAGGTTGCTTGGAGGAGTTGAGGAGAGGCTTTCAAACCTTAAGAGCACTGGGCAAATTGTCAAGTATGTTGGTGATAGCTGCATTGCATGGAGATAGGATAATATAGGAGAAGGTCTACCTCCAACTTTGCTAACGTTGCCTCAAATCAATATCTGGTGTCCCGAAAAGACTTAATAGATTTAGACTAGGGCTGTCAAACGATTAAAATTTCGAATCTAAATAATCAAAGGATAGCTGTGAATTAATCACAATCAATCAGGATTAATGAACATTCCTAAATAAGACTGAAAAACTACAATTTTCGGTGTAAATAATGGACAAAACAGGACGCTCTTTTTGCTCTTTTCTTAAAGGAAATACAGGAGAGATCTATGAAACTTTTGTTTTTAACTCCACTATCACAATTTACCTATTTATCGTGACGATAATCCCTCTATCTGGCCCACGACTGAAGAGACGTTCACATGGAACCACGGATGCAGTTCTGGTCTGGCATGCTGTTTACGTGAGGAGCACTGAACGCAGCGCAGGCTGAATTGTAGGATAAACAAGGCGGGTCATCCTGTGCATGCGTTAATTGCGTTTAAACAAAAAATATCGCATTAATTCTACAAATTAATCGACCTGCGTTAACAAGTTTGTTTTGACAGCCCTAATTTAGACCTCTTAAAAAAAAACAAAGTATCAAAGTAATACTAAAGATCACTGCTGCCAAAGTTTGTTGCTAAAAAAATTGAGACATGTAGCTACTTTTCTGGTGTTATTGGAGACTTTCAGAAACTGTGTTGGGCTTTGCGCCCCTCCGTTGTCCAAAATCCCTCCCAGGCTGCCGAGTCGTCTTGGCATCCAGACTGCTAATGAACTGCACATGCATGAAGCCGCCATTGGATGATCCCACAAGGGAGGAATGTAAATATAAACTTTTGTCTAAACATGTTAAGGATGTTTTTTACACTCCGGTTACATTATTCTCTCCTACAGAGTCTATAACCATCACATACAAATGGACAATTAAGCAGCTTTGATTATGGTTTTTGGGACAGCCTGTAGCTACTTTCCACACAGAGGAGTCACCAACAATGGTGAAGTTCCAAACAGTAAAGTTTTCCTAAGAGTTGCGAGTGAAAAACATGTTTCTGAGTGTGTGCCTTACTAGCATGGTGTTAGTCGAGGAGTTAAATGTCAGGATGTAGTTTTTAAGGATGTCGAAATGAAAAGCTGGAGTCAGCAGCCGTCTCTTGCGAGACCACTCCTCTCCATTGCTTATTAACAAACTGTGCCCTGGGACAAAAAGGAAACCAGGTTAAACTAAGATACAGGCTGTAATTAAGAGTTTTAGAAAAGATAATTGTTTTTACACTCTGTTTTCGTCTTATGGTTAAGAGTCCTGAAACATGTCTGACTCACCCAGCCATGGACGCAGATGCCCGTAAATGAGCTCATCCTTCATCGTGATGTTGGCTTCAAGAGATGGAAAGAGAATATCAGTGTGAGCTTTGGATATTGTGGAATAATCTCTTGTGTTTTGGGTAGTTTTGTTCGTACCAGATGCCATCAGCAGGGGCTTCACATAGTCAGGATGGAAGACCCGGACCAAGTGGTAGAAAGGCCCAAAGAACCAGCTGCAGGAATGCTTGTAGGTCTGCACCAATTCATCCACCTGTTGGAGACCTTCCTCTGTGCTCTGCATCTGAGAAGTCAATTTGTTTGCATCAAACTTTTATAGAAGAGTAAAAAAGAATGCGGTGTTACTGAGGCTACATTTGGAACCTTACCTGGCCAAGGTGACCGATCAGCCATGAATGTGTCTTTGGCTTGTTGAAGCAGGACAACCTGTGGGTGTACCAGGCGTGACGAGCCAGCAGCCTCGCTGTCCAAAGCCCAAGCACAGCCGCCAGTCCTGTCCCCACAAGCTGCAGAAGAAGACTGAGCCCCGACCAGCTGAAAACCTGCGAAAGGGCGCTGTGAAGGAGAGCCATCCTGGGACACAAGGGCATAAAGATCAGTACCCAGAAGTTCTGATCCGACAGAGGCTGCTGACAGGCAGGCGTTGTTAATGTTGAGACACGCAGGAAGTAAACCTCTTCCACCCACCGTTGCACTTGTTTCATAACAGTTTCTGAAACGGTTATGGCCTCATTTCCTATTGTCTGTTGAATGTGGTCATTTTCATCATTTTGTATTGATGTGGACTCAGTCGATACAACAAACTTTGTTCAATAGACCAACCAAAAGAAGTGCTTAACTTAGAAAAGGGGGGAAAATTATACATAATTTTCTTTCTTTTTTTTTTACAATAAGCAATCTAAGAGGAACATGAGAATCTGTTTTAAGGTTAGTGATGACTCCATAAATCTGATCTTTATGGTAAAGAAGCAAAAAGAAAGTTGCCTATTTGTTAAAAAAAGATGCATGGAGATGCCCAATTTGCCATTTGGCACAATTTATGGCAAACGTGTGGAAGGTGAGCAAAGTTGTACTTTTTGACTCGCATGCAAAACTCTATCTGTGGTGGAAAACTATTACAGTATCAGTGGGGAGTTTAGATTTCAGATTTACATTCGTTAAAATTGATACAGTTTACCCCCCATTCTTGCATTTTTCTGTGCAACAAAACTTCTAATTATTCACAAAAAATTCACTTATCTGTTGATTTATTTTGTTGAGTAATCTTAAATATTAGACAGAAAATCCAGCTTGGAAAGCTGAAAGACCTACGTGCAATGTTACTTGACTTGCTATTGACTGATTTTTGCAAAGCAGCCAATCCAGGAGACCCACTCATTTTCCTTTATTACTCTACTGACTGACCCCTGAACCCCTAACTAAGCCTCAAATCTTACTCTGGGCTCCACTCTTTTCCACAAGCTCCATGTTCTTACTGAAGAAGGAACAACTCTCAGTCCTCTGTCATGGTCCTTCCACCCATAAAAATGTTCTTCCATCAGTTTCCTGAGAGTAACATTAAATAACACATCAACATCACTAAATATAGTCATGATTGCAGATGTGGATAGAACAGCAATTCAATGACACCCTGAGACAACAGGCGTAAAAACAAAGACTTTGTGTCTAAACAAACACAAAAAATGGCTTTGTTTAGTCAAATCTCCTGTTTAACATATCCATGCACATCATAAATATGTTTTCTACAAGTTAATGTTACATTTTTTAGCATTGCGTTCAGTGTGGTTGTAGTTCCTTAAAAGATTTATTCACCTTCAGGCAAAAAGTGGCACCCACATTCAACTCACACTTTATTAGTTACAGACTTTTCTAGCTACTTTTTCAGTAATAGTTATCTAAAATTGAATCAAGGGTCAGAAAATATGCAAAATGCTGTTGGTTGCCTGGTACTTTACTAATAGCACCTTGCTGGTCCTGCCTTGTACCCGCTTTTACCTTTAGAACTACCGTAATTCTTTGGATAAGACATGGAGTGGATAGTACCTTAAGAGATTTTGGTACATGTTAACATGACATAATAAGTGAAAGAATGACACGTTTACTTTAACTGTTTGAAAACCTGAATTCTCCGAGTTTTCTCAGCTGAATTGTTATTTTTACGAGGCGCTCCTGAAGGCCACACTGATTGGCACCTGTTGCACCTGCAAGACGCACAAACTGAATGGCTCCCGAAAGCTTGTTTGGAAACAATTTGCTTCTTGAATCTTTACGGTCTTTGTAAGGGGGAAAAACCCTGAAAACAGGAGACTCGGTTTGGAGTTTCCACGCGTAATGTTGACGTTTGTCACTTTCAGGTAAGTTTATAGTTAAATAAGGTGGAAAAACGCCACATAGCAGCTTTGTGTGTTTAACGTGCTTAAGTTAGCCGCGTGAAGCAGAAATATCAACAAAGTAATGATAATACGAGTTAAATCTTAATTAAACATTTTATTTCTTTGAACTACTTGTAACATGTTTTGCATTCTTGAATATTTTTTTCTTTTCAATTTTAATTTAATTCCTTGACTTTTCACATTAGACTAAAACATGGGTTTTAGTTTAAGTCATTTGTATTTTAATGTGCTGTTTGAAATAATTTAGGAACTAGTTTTTATTCAGTTTTTTTAAAATAGAAAACCTGAATTCTGGTGTATTGATACAGGATCAGTAAATGGCGTTTTACAGTTCCTTTGAAAGGTATGTGGCAAATGTAGGGGTGCCAATACACTGTCTGGGAAACCTATTTATAAATTTATTTATGTATAGCCTACCACTTATATAGTTTTTTTATTTTAAAAAGGGCAGTTTATCTTCTACAAACTTGGAAGCCAAGTATTTAAAGGGTAAGAATGGATTTTTCTCTCTCTTAAATATTAATTTTTTTTTGTTAAGCAGGGCAGCAAAAGCATTGCAAATATAAAAATGTATGTCTACCCAAGTGATGGTAAGCCATGTACTTTTTTTTTTTTTTTTTTTTTTTTACTTGTGCACTCTGCTTGCTTGTTTATTAAATTATTTTAAGATATTTTCATGTTTGTTAATGGATAAGCATCCTGGACAGAGACGGTTAAATAGAGATAGAAAGTGCAAAAACAGTAATAAAAATATGACCATATCTATGCTTAAAGCATCACAAAAACAATGCAGAGTGAAAACCCTTTAGATATAGTCATCACACAGTTGAAATTTAGAGTACCCCTATAAAACTGTCTCAAATGACCAAACATGTCAACATAAATTAGTTTTGTTTTAGCTACATTAAAATGGTGAGCTATACCTCCATAAAATAGTATAAACACTTTTTTTTCTTTTCTTTTTTTACAGAATTCAAAAATGTATACACATTGGGTCGGTTCATTTTTAAAGTGAGAAGTGTCCTTGTATACCTTCATTTACCTTGCTTATGTGTTTACATGACAAAGGGTTGCAAAAATCAATATAAACTAATAAGGCAAAACATTTTGATCACTGCCAGGTGATGTAACTAACCCCAAAGAGATAATAGCGACATTTTTATGCCCTTCAATTGCACAAAAACAGACACACCGACCAATTTTAGGGCCCAATATTAGCAGTAATAGAAATTAATATATTTTTTCTCTCTGTGAAAATGTGGTGCTATCTAAACATAAACAATCAAAATATATAAAATAATTGTTAAATTTTTAATCTTATAAAGCTAAACTAATAATGCATATAAACCAGAATTGCTAGCAATCATTGACCTATGAGTTAACATGCATTTCTAATTGGTTTGCCCTTTTCTTTTTTTTACCAATACACTTTAAAAATAAGGAATGATCTTTGATTGCCTTTTCCTTTCAACTTGTTGTGAAGCTTTGAATTTAAGAGTTAATTGTTGGAAAATAACCTTTTATTATTAATTCCTCTGTGTTTGTGTTGCAGACTTTAAACATGGCAGAGGGGCATGATGGTTTTGCCAGAAGGGGGGTTGTAGAACCTCCATGCACACCTCTGTCATCCCGCTGCTGCAGCTACACTCATACAGGTGAATCTCCTCTGCAGTTTCACCTGAGGAGTCGTCACACGGAGCAGGATGAAGATGAGGACTCAGAGGACTGTCACCCCACCATGGAGTCAAACGAACCGGCTTCATCTCGCTTCTATGAGGAGCTTTTCTGCACCAGAGAGACCCCCATGCCTCTGGTCCCCCTAGCCAGTGGTTTAATGGCTTCCTCAGGGCCGCAGAGCGACGTGGTAAAAGAAGGTTTCCTGGGGAAGCTGGAGCGGAGCCACAGGAGATATTTTGTCCTGAGAACGGGAAGTCACACGGGTCCGAGCAGACTGGAGTGGTACAAGACCCAGGAGAAGTTCACAGCAATGGAGAAGTCTGCTGGGAAGGCTGCTCTGTTTGGAACTAACAAGCAGGGGTTAGTGGAATAACTTCAACTAATTAGCTAACTAGATAGAGCTTGATTTAGCTTTAGTGATGCAGTTAACGCAGAGTACCAGAAAGTCATAGATTTTCCTTATTACAAGCTTGAATTCCTGCTATTTTAGTTTTAAAAATTAATGTAAAAAAAAAAGTGGTAATTTTTCTAAAGGATTTGATGTTAAACTGATCAAAATCCTCCTTCTAAGGGTTATTTACCTGCGTTGCTGTCTTGGTGTGAGTCGGAGTGGCAGTTCCCGTAAAGGCCACACGGTGGCGCTGTACGACAAGGATCAGACTCTGGTGCTAGTGATGGAGGAGCCTCAGCAACAGGAAGATTGGTATCTGGCCATAAAGAGACTGATGGAAGAAGAGCAGAAGGATGAGGAGCATGAAGAAGGGTTTGATGATGATGATGGATACTGTACTCTACCGCCTGCAGCTTCCTTCAAAGAGGTGGGATGAGATGTTTTATCTTGAGCAGTCCAGGTGAAAGCAGGGATCAGGTGGAGTTTAGAAAAGTCTGGGTTAAAGTATCCAGACTTCAGGTTCACTGTCCGTCCATCAAAAGGCGGATTTAATATTTAAAAGTAATGTCATCAGACAGACGAAAAGTAAAGTTATGTACAAATTCTGGTATTTTAATGACTAAAATTAGAAAAAAAATTATACAAATGTATAACAAAATTACGAAATAACAATTCGAGGCAGAAGAAATTTTTTTCCAAGTCATTAAAAGAAAAACAACCCAATGACTAATACAGCAGTATATGCATATTTATACACTGTATGATAGAACAGGGTGAAGTACTACCAGTGCCAAATGGCACATCAGGCTCAGCAGGTAGAAAATAGCATTAAAATAACAAAGCTTTTGCACAAACAAGAGGTCTCTTTAATTAGACTGTAGGTGTGTCTGTATCTCAAGCATTTTTGTTAAAATGTTTTTCTTCATCGATAGACGGATTGGTAGGGCATCTGCAGTTATGCGGGCGCTGTACCGGTCTGTCATGGTGAAGAAAGCTGAGCCGAAAGGCAAAGCTCTCGATTTACCGGTCGATCTACGTTCCTACCCTCATCTATGGTCACGAACTCTGGGTGGTGACCGAAAGAACGAGATCACGGATACAAGCGGCCGAAATGAGTTTCCTTCACAGAGTCTCTGGGCTCTCCCTTAGAGACAGGGTGAGAAGCTCAGTCATCCGGAGGGGGCTCAGAGTAGAGCCGCTGCTCCTCCACATCGAGAGGAGTCAGTTTAGGTGGCTCGGGCATCTGGTCAGGATGCCCACGGGACGGCTCCCTGGTGACATGTTTCGGGCACGTCCCACCTGGAGAAGGCCCAGGCGAAGACCCAGGACACGCTGGAGGGACTATGTTTCTCGGCTGGCCTGGGAACACCTTGGGATTCCTCCCGAGAAGGTGGCCCAAGTGGCTGGGGAGAGGGAAGTCTAGGTCTCTTTGCTTAAGCTGCTGCCCCCGCGACCCGACCCTGGATAAGCGGAAGAAGATGGATGGATGTTTTTCTTAATTCGGTAAAGTTACACACAGTTGGTAGAGTATCCAGAAATCTCAAATAAGAGTAGAGATACTTCACACAAGTATTACTCAAGTAAAATTAAGAAGTATGGTGTAGTAAATCTACTCCTATAAGTAACTTTATGGTAAGTTACTCAGCTGTAATACTACCCACCTTACCGTTTGTCCGCCATCCATCCATCCATCCATCCATCCATCCATCCATCCACCCATCCCAGTCTATCCTCTGCAGGGTTGTGTGGGGCTGGTGCCTATCTCCAGCATTAATTGGGCTAGAGGCGGGGTACACCCTGGACAGGTCGGCAGTCCATCGCAATTCATCCATTAAGTCCATCCATCCATTTTTCCATCCCACCCATCATCTGTCCTTCCTTTCAGTCTGTAGCTAAGGCTTTGTCACTGTTGAAATTTTCTCTATGAATTTAATCTGAAGATTTGTTTTTATTCTTTAAAAGTGGACTCTTAAGTCTCAAAGTTCAGGTCTGGAAAAACACTGAAACATCCTTTATGGTCCCACAGTGGGAAAATAAAGATGTAACAACAGCAAGTGAAAGATGAGTGGGAGCATGCATATTCACACTAAGGTACAGGATATAAGAGTACGACTGTAGAGTAACAAAATGTAAAACAAAATGCCTTTTTGTGTTTTGTATAATTTTTTTCTTCCGTTTTTTTTTTTTTATTAAATCAATGAAAAGCAGCTGAAATCCACCAAAAGAACAAAGAAATCCAAATCACACTAAACCTTGTTTTTAGACTTTGATGTGCTCTGCAAAGCAAAATGCACATTTGCGACATAGTTTAATAGATTTTTAGTTGAGACAATCTCCTCATATACTATTGCTCTTTGTTTCTTTGCTGTATCATTTGGGGAATTCCTCCTTTCATCCTTACCTAAGGTTTGGCCCGTCATGGTGAAGCCCAGAGGGCTGGGCTCTTCTAAGCCGCTTACAGGGGAGAACCGACTCTGTCTTACAGCATCAACACTGGTTCTGGTCCGGCTGGGGACCGGTAATGACTTGCCATCAGTCACAATACCTTTACTCAGTGTTCGCCGCTTTGGACACCTGGATGGGTTTTTCTTTTTGGAGCTTGGCAGGTCTGCGCCTCATGGTCCTGGAGAGATCTGGATGGAGGCCAGAGAAGAAGGTAGTCGGGCATAAAATAATAAAATGTTTTGATTTAAAAGAAACCTATGGCTTCAGTTTTTCCAATTGCTTTGTTCAGGAAACCGACCTGTGGCCCAACACATTCACGAGGCAGTTCGGGAGACTGTACGAGCCCTTCGAGCTCTTCCAGACTTCAGCAGATCACCAACCTCCTGTCCCAATCAACAGCCAGCCCTTCTGGCCTCAAAACGCTGCCGAACCAAACGGAGAGAGAGGCCGACGGTGAAAACACTTACACCTCTGGTTCTGCACCCCAGAAACCCAGAGAGCCAAACTAGTCCTGCGCAGCATCACCGAAGACCTCAAAAACCAGACGACACAATGTCTGAATCCTCTCTGAGCTTCACTTCGCACCTCAGCCCGCCTAGGCGCCAGCAGAGCCCTGCACCAGACCAAACCAAACGCTGCACGATTCGGAGCTGGGAGTCTGCTGAGAAGGAAGAAGGGCTCGGGTACGTGATGATGTCCCCTACAGTCAGCCACAGCCTGTCTGAGTTATCTCAGGATGAGTATGTTGTTATGGAGAGTCCACAAAAGCTCAACCGCCCCGGATACTTTTCCTCTTCATCGTCCTCTTCCCTTCAGACATCCTGTAGCAGGTAGGTTAGTTATTTACAATTAGAAAGCCTCAGTAAATATTCACTTTTTAATCAAAATATCTCAACAATGTATTTTGAGGGGAATAAAAATTGTGACACCCTTTCCAATAAAGAAAAGTTTTACTGTAGTGTCTGTCCTATTGATCTGAGGAAATGTTGCAACACTTGGAGCTGTGAGATGTTTGCTGCAGCAATGCATCCCCAAACTATGACACTTCCTCCTCCATGCTTTATAGTTTGTATGAGGTTCTTTCGCTGCAGTGCTGTATTCAGTTTATAGGACAAACAGATACCAGAAGTCTCTCTTCTCTCTGGCAAACTTAATACATGCAGAAGTTTCCTTGTTGCACACCTCCCATAAAAGTTAAACTTTTTCAGCCCGTTTCTGATTATACAGACATTGAATTTTACATAAATAGTAAGTTTCTGCTGCAGGTCCTATTAAAACATTTTAGGGTTTTTGGAGACTTCGTTAAGCATCTTGCGGTCTGCTTTTAGAGTGAACTTCCTTGGAGGCCCAGACTTTGACACGCTGAAAGTTGTTTTAAATGACCTCCACTTGTCTATTTTCTACAGACTGGTGGATTTGAAATGCTTTGTTTGAGACCCCTTGAGATCCCTCACCAGACTTATGAGATGCTACAGTCTTCTCTTTGAAGTCCTCAGGCAGTTCTTTGGATCTCACCATGGTGCTCACTTTACCAAACTAAATGTCTCTGGTTTTAACAGGACAAACTACCATTAGTAACGTTCTAACATGTAAACCTGATAGGAATTCCCTTTCTAGGTGGGAATACATTTGGGGGTGTCCTAATTTAAACCATGAACACTGTAGTAGGGTGTCCAATTTTTTTTCATTTACATGACTGTTACTTGCATTACTCATAAAATGGACAAAGATTTTACCTTAATAAACTTTAAATGTTTAGATTTTCTACAGTTGCCTCTAAAATAATGACTTGGAAAATCATGTTTTTGATCATTCCTAACTTAAGGCTATGGTCTCCAACCTTTTTGTCCTCCCAGCTCCACGTATGATAGCTTCTCAACTCTACACCCGTCACGTCTTCAGAGCAGTGAGATCAGTCAGCCATGCTGCCCTGGGACTCCAGAAAACGCCCCGTCACAGATGAAAACCAGCGGTTCAGCCCAACCGCAGGCTGATGCACAGCAGGATCAGAACTCTGATAGGTCTGTGCTAATTCCTCCATTTCTGCTGAGTGTGTTGGAAATCAAGAAGCCTCCGCGGTCAAGTCCAAACGTTGATACAGGCCAGTCTAGTCATGCTCGACCTGTACAGGACCAGTCGGCTGTCAGAAGACACTGGCTGCCAACATGTCTTCTTTCTTGCCTTCAAACAGGGGAAAGATCTTGAGTTGGAGTACTGATTTTCTTATACCTCAACATGTGCTTATTACTTAAATTATAGTAATTACCATTGGGGTTAGATGCTCTGTAAAGTGTTTGTCCACTAAAAAGGGGTCCGTTATCAACACTTGCAGGAGGAAAGCGAGGATGCGGCAGGAATGGTTTAAAAGATTAACTGCATCTGGTGTTTCTGCACTTTAACACAGTTGGACAGTGCACAAATGTTTCGAGAATCACATGCTCAAAGATTGTTGGGGTTTAGAGATCTTTGCATTTGAGTTTTTTCAGCGTTTTGGGGAGAAAAAAAAAAATAAAGTTGCCTTTTTGACAATTTTCTGTTGGTTGTTTTCTGAAAGCATAAAACTGGATTCTATCTTGGACATAAGCTAGAACTGTGTTCCTGGGCACTCATTTATTAAACGGTGTTAGAAACTGTCCTATATTCTATCATACAAAAGAAATTTAGAATGTTCGTACGAACAGTCAAAAGTCTGATTGATCAAATATGCAATGGCCACTCGTACGTATGTTCCTCAGCAATCATCTGTTGATAAATCCCACTTGTGTGCACCAAGGAGCTTGTGGCCGTTCTGTCATTTGCATACATAAACGCCCTCAATCATATTTGGTAACACCACATCCTCTGACACATGCATCGAGTCCTTGTGTTTTTCCTGAAAATAATGTCCAACAGAGCGAAGAAAGGAATTTCAGTGACACCGAGATCAAGGTGAAAGTAGGGTGGGAAAAAAGTCATGAACAGACTTTTAGAAAATTGTCATAGTTAATAGAAATTAATTTTAACAATAGTTTTTGCCCTCTGTTATCAGCGGTTCCTTTGGTTCATCTCCCCCCTTCAGCACGCAGCACTTGTATTCCTGCTGTAGATATAAAACCGCACACTAATTGGATAAAAAGCATGTTTCTGTTGATAAAATGGTAGGAAGTAGCTGATCAGATGTTTTCTAAAGCATCCTGAAGTGATTCTGTTTATTTTGTTGTGTATTAAAGGACATCTAATGTGGTAAATTACAGTTTCATTGGCTGTTATTCACTTCTGTGGAAATACTTAACTTATTTGAACAAATTAAATTAGTTAAATTTGTCCAGAACATAAAAAAGACTGCCTGGGAGAAAGCAGTAAATGCGATCTGGACAGTGGAGATGTTCCTGTTAAAAATAAAGGTCAAAAAATTGGCTTCAAATCAAACTGAATACAATAAAACATCCATCGGCACACAGCTGGGAAGATTTTCTACCTGGGGTGCCCAGATAAACGCATTTGACACGCGTGTGGCCAGCGTTATTGAAGACACTGCTGTGGATAGCATCAGTACGCATGGAAACGGCAACAACCTGCTTCACCGATAAGCAGGATCATCCAGTTTGCAAACCTTTTTATTTAGAAATGTAACATCCTTTCAAACCTTGGCGGTGATGAACTGAGCTAAATATTCCGTCAAATTGTTTCAGTGTTGCAGTTCCCCTGTTCTACCACTAGATGCTGTGGGTACCCATGGTCAGAGGTGTCATAATATAAAGGGACATTTCTACGCACAAGTACAAGATGGTAAATACGACATAATGCGGAAAATTGCTCCTACGCATGAAATACACAGATCTGTTCGTAAGTTCGGTTGATAAATGAGGGCCCAGGTGTTACCCACTCCTGAATCAGAGATGGCGTCAGAAGCCTTCTTTCCTGGATGCCAGAACAAGTAAAATGACTAACGCTTCTCAGTTGTCCAAAGCATTTTTTGTGGTTGATTTTGAGGCTTTTGAAGACCGCAATGATTTGGGAAGCCCTGTCATCTCCTGGTGGTGGTATGCTGCATTTTCTGTCCAAAGTTGCAGTCCATGTAAGACTGCCGACCTGACTGCTGCCCAGAAGGCCATCATTGACACCCTCAAGCAAGAGGCTAAGACACAGAAAGACATTTCTGAACGAATAGGCTGTTCCCAGAGTGCTGTATCAAGGCACCTCAGTGGGAAGTCTGTGGGAAGGAAAAAGTGTGGCAGAAAACGCTGCACAACGAGAAGAGGTGACCGGACCCTGAGGAAGATTGTGGAGAAGGACCGATTCCAGACCTTGGGGGACCTGCGGAAGCAGTGGACTGAGTCTGGAGTAGAAACATCCAGAGCCACCGTGCACAGGCGTGTGCAGGAAATGGGCTACAGGTGCCGCATTCCCCAGGTCAAGCCACTTTTGAACCAGAAACAGTGGCAGAAGTGCCTGACCTGGGCTACAGAGAAGCAGCACTGGACTGTTGCTCAGTGGTCCAAAGTACTTTTTTCGGATGAAAGCAAAATTTGCATGTCATTTGGAAATCAAGGTGCCAGAGTCTGGAGGAAGACTGGGGAGAAGGAAATGCCAAAATGCCTGAAGTCCAGTGTCAAGTACCCACAGTCAGTGATGGTCTGGGGTGCCATGTCAGCTGCTGGTGTTGGTCCACTGTGTTTTATCAAGGGCAGGGTCAATGCAGCTAGCTATCAGGAGATTTTGGAGCACTTCATGCTTCCATCTGCTGAAAAGCTTTATGGAGATGAAGATTTCATTTTTCAGCACGACCCGGCACCTGCTCACAGTGCCAAAACCACTGGTAAATGGTTTACTGACCATGGTATTACTGTGCTCAATTGGCCTGCCAACTCTCCTGACCTGAACCCCATAGAGAATCTGTGGGATGTTGTGAAGAGGAAGTTGAGAGACGCAAGACCCAACACTCTGGATGAGCTTAAGGCCGCTATCGAAGCATCCTGGGCCTCCATAACACCTCAGCAGTGCCACAGGCTGATTGCCTCCATGCCACGCCGCATTGAAGCAGTCATTTCTGCAAAAGGATTCCCGACCAAGTATTGAGTGCATAACTGAACATAATTATTTGAAGGTTGACTTTTTTTGTATTAAAAACACTTTTCTTTTATTGGTCGGATGAAATATGCTAATTTTTTGAGATAGGAATTTTGGGTTTTCATGAGCTGTATGCCAAAATCATCAGTTTTAAAACGATAAAAGACCTGAAATATTTCAGTTGGTGTGCAATGAATCTAAAATATATGAAAGTTTAATTTTTTGACTGTCGTGGCAGATGGCCGCTCCTACTGAGCCTGGTTCTGGTTCTGTTGGAGGTTTCTTCCTGTTAAAGGGGAGTTTTTCCTCTCCACCGTCGCTACATGCTTGCTCAGTATGAGGGATTGTTGAAGGATTGCTGTGGTTGGAAAGTCTTCCTCAACGGGGCCCAACCTCACGCCAATGACTGACGCAATCTGCTGGGATTCCTTAAATAGGAAACTTTTTAACTGATTGGAATGTTTGTATAAATGTATTGAAATGACTTCTTGTTAAGTGCCTTGAGATGACATCTGTTGTGAATTGGCGCTATATAAATAAACTGAATTGAATTGAATTTCTGAAATTTGCTGTTTTACTGGCTCTGTGCAGCTGATGGATTGTTCAATGTCTGACCAATCAATGCGTCGACTTAGATATTTCTTAATATGGTATCGAATAGAAAGCATCAGATGTGGATAGGCTAGTTAGAAAATGCCTCCTTCAGTTTGTTGTTTATTAAAAGACAAAGGACATCTAAGCTGAGGGGAAGCTGACTTTGGGGTAACTTCACTGAACTTCCACGACTTTTGGGTCTTCTTTTGGTTCCTGCTCAGCTGTTAAAATTATTCTCAACTTTAATCTCCAAATTGGTAAGTAAAGATGGGAGTCATAAATGTTGTATGGGATCTCTTTGAAGGGGACACCTAGAGATATAGTGAAGTTAAAGCTGTGACTTGATTACAGCCATTTTTGGGGGATTAAAGTTGATTTTAAATCACAAGTTCTATCTTCTATGACATTATTCCTCTATGTCCTGTAAAAGACATTCCAGGTTAAAGCAGCAAGGTTTACTTATTACAGGGTGTAAAGCAGGTCTCCATACACTATATAATTTAAGAACACGTTTTAAAATTCCCATAACTGTTTGTTTACAGAAAATCAATGTCAAAGAACCGGTTTTCCACCTCTGAATCCAGCAAAGAAAGAAATTAGCAGGATGTGTCTCAACTGGGAAAAGTTGAGTTCAATTCATAATTTATTCTAAAAAAATAGAAACAAGTTTAATGAATACTGGAAAAAATTTTCTTAAACATTCACTTTTACTCAACTTGAAGTTAAATGTAATAAACATCTCGGGTACATGAAAAGCATTAGGAAGCTGCACTCTGTCAACTCATTTAGTGACAAACCACAAACTGAGAGAGAGTTTTTATGCGTCTGATAGAGAATGAAATGCAGAGCTGAGGTGCTGTCTGTTTAAATATAATGAACTCTGAGTTTATCTGCACGTATTTTTATTTATTGCAGGTCTTTGCTCTCGCTTAGTAATAGCAGCACCCTCTTCTGTTTAAGCAAAGAAGTGCAAGAACTTTAAATGCAACCCTGTGTTTAAAACTAACTGTAGATGTAAACTACGGGTTGCTTTTTGCAAATAAATACAGATTTACTGGAGTAAATTCATTTGATATCAATGAATGTTTCAGTTCTTTCAGCAGCGATGAGCATCCTTCCTGTTTGCCTGCTTGTCTGTCTGCTGCTGGTCCAGGTCACCGCTCCCAGTCCGAATGAGCGCTACACTGAGTTTGTTCGTCAGCATATTATTGAAGCCATGAATGAAAATGACTGTAATAAAGTCATAGAAGACAAAAACATAAAAAATAAGGACAAACAGAAGAAAACCAACACATTTATCATTGCTGATGAAAATGCAGTGAAAGTCATTTGTCAGGGTCAAACTGGTCGAACAAATAGTAAAACAAAATTCAATGTTGTGTGTGAGCAAAGCTATGAAGGGCACTACGTGGGCAGCAGAAAGGATTACCAAATTCTTGATATAGAATGTGAAAATGATTTACCCGTGCATTTCTACAGGCAAATAAAACCTAAAGGATAATTGGATTCTGCAGCTGCATATCTTTCATATCCTCTGCTCAACTATCGCTAAGTATAGGCCTATCATTTGTCCTATATCTCCTATCCCACTCGGATCATTAAGATATGTTCTGCATTCTCTAGCTTTATTCATTTTGCACGACCTTTTACTATGATACCCATTTCTGTCTTATTGCATTCGAAGAATAATCCGGCTATTTAATAGTAGCCTAGGGCTTTTGCACACATATTGTTCTGTGAATAACGAATTTATAACTAAACTTGTTTTATTGTGCTCATATTTTTCAAATCTGATGAAACTGTTTTGCTTTGCTGAGTGAAGGCATATTTGGATCAAGCTTTAATTTTGCCACATTTACATTCAGCTTTCTTACACAGCATATTGATTATTGTACAATGTGTTGCAGTTTGGATTGCTAACAGAGAACAGCACGAATTAGTACACCATTAGAGAGCATAAAACATTCTTTAATGCTTTTTCATGGCTGCACAGAGCAAAAACAAACAGAAAACAGGGAAATATTTCACCGTTTAATTAAGTGTGCCACAGAACCATATACGGTTCCAAAGTTGCAGGTTGCAGACCACTGATCTAGCAGATGAAAACACCAATTTTATCTCAATATGGCAACTTCATTTTTTAAATTCATTGATAAATTAAAACTGCGAAGGTAAAAAATGAAATTGGTCCAAGGGACCGATTACTTATGGTTTTTGTTCCAGTGCATTTCATAAGAAGCTGATGTAGTATTAACTCATCAGTACAGGGGCCAGGACTAGTTCTGGTAGTGACGTCGTTTTCAAAAGTCTTCGGCTTGCGTCTGCATGACAACGAATCACCCAGCGTTTTCAGAACTCTCCACTCTGGAAGCCATTTTAGAAAAGCTGAAAAGCCCCCCCCCTCGTTGTTGTGTAAACGAGAGGCCGAATTGCAGAGAAAAACCTCAGTTTTGCTGAAAAACGTTTTCGTGTAAGCAGCCCTTTAGGAGTAGCAGCAGCAAAGTGACAAGCGATTGAAGCATCTAGGTTCACATGAGAAAATAAAAAAACAATCAAAAAGAAAAATACTGTTCAGTTGGGATCAAATTAGAACTCTAAATAGGCTACTGTGCAGTATTTTGAAAAATAAAAAGGCATACTCTGATTCAAGAAATGTGCAACTTAGTGGGATAATTTAAAAAATATTTACTGACTGTGCATTATTACAGTATTTGTATTGGAAAAACAGATAATTTAAGAGAATTGAAAATAAAACTACAAACAGCTGTGCAAAAAGAAAAACAGTGGAAATAACCATGATCTAAACATTGAGTTGGGAACATTGATGGTTAACCTGTCTTGCAGTTGCTGGGAGGAAGGACATACGATGACACTCCTTTATGCACCTTGGATGCAATAGATGGATGCAATTGTATCTCTGTACAGATTTTTATGCAGGATGCTGTTCAAGAAGCTGTTTTTAAATTTTAATATTAAATGTTACAGTAACACTATGTTCTATTTTTTATACAAGCAAAATTATCCAGTGTTTTAGATGTCAGTAATTACCTAAATCTGAAGGAATGTGATGTGAAGCACACACCCTGGACGTGAAGTCTAACCTACAAAACTGTCTTTATGTAGGTGATTTCAAAGAGCCATAGATTCAAAGTCTGGCAGTAATTCAGTGGGTTTCTTTTGTTGGCTTTCTGTTGTCCCACTGTAGAATTTGGTTTTCATTTGAGAAGAACATTTCTTCGTCTTTGCAGGAAATTAAGGTGCTGCTGGGGGTTTTCTATGAAGGCAGTGGTGTTGGTACATCAGGTGAGGTCAATTGCAATTTTGTGCTGCTTACTGTTTCATTAGCAATACCACTGATGGCCAGTGGGTGGTGCTTACTGCTACCTTTTCATAAAATCATCTACTTCTCCAAAATACTCACATTTATTTGTGGTGAGATTTAATTTCTATGTGCTGTTGTGGATATTTTGATCTCACCCTCAAAAGCTTACATCTACATTTAAAGAGATGTTTATGCTGCAGCATGGTTGGCTGCTCCACGTCCTCTTGGTGGTTGTCAGTGATGAGACTCACCATTGGAGTGTCATTTGTAAATAAATCTATGTGGTTTGAGCTGGACCTGGGAGTCCAGGGATAACAGGAAAGAACCGAGTACACAGCCCTGGGGGGTGCCCGTGCTCAGTGTGGACCTGGCTTTAAGAAATCCAGGATCCAGCTGCAGATTGATGTATCAAAGCACACACTGTTTAGCTTCTCTGAGTTGTTGTGCAATGATGAACTTGGGGGATCCTCAGCAGATCTATTTGCATGGCCTGCATACGTTTGGAATTAGGCTTAGTAAAAGTTTGCCTGAAACTTTTATAGCAAGCTTTAAAATACTCCTCATACACCTCCCTTTTTATAATTTTTTAATAAGCCATCAATTGAAATCAGGTGTGCTGAAGCAGGAAAACATCTAAAACATGCAGAACAGTGGGCATTGAGGAGCAGGGTTGAAAACTATGAAAAGAACTATGAAAACCTGTTAGTGGCTACAAATGAGTTGAAGCTATAGGGCGAAGGTTCACCTTCCAAAAGGAAAATCACTCTAATCATACAGCCAGAGCTAGAATGGTTTGGATCAAAGCATGTTCAAGTGTTACACTGGCCTAGTCTAAGTCTAGACCTAAATCCAATTGAGAATTTCAGTGATGTTTTGAAAGGATGTTTACAGATTCTTCTTTACATCAAATCGGACTGAGCTTGAGCTCCTTAACAAAAAGGAATGGCCAAGATATTTAGCTTCAGGTTGAATTGCAGAGAATAGTGGATTTAGGGAAGCTGAACAAAAATGCATGCCACAGTTTTCAGATTTTATTATGTCAATCAATGTATCACTATGCATCATTTTCCTTCTACTTCAAAACTATGACGTACGTTGTGTTGGTTTCTCATATAAAAGCTCAAATAAAATACCATAAACTTTCTGAAGTTTAGTTTGTATGTTAAAATATAAAAATGCTAATGTTAGCTCAAAGGCTAACTGTAGGCTATCACTAGCATGTTGACTAACATCAGCTTGCTAAAATACCAACGGTAGCATCTGGGCCATGACTATTATATTGACTAACATTAACTTACTCCATTCAGGAGGTTAAAGTTTAGCTTTGATTTAAAAATGCTAATATTACCATAGATGCTATCATTAGCATGTTGACTGACAGTACCTGTATGTAACATTAATTTCAGTTGTAGTGTAAAGCACTAAGCTGCCATGATTCTTCTATGGGAAATGTGAAGGTCAGGGCCACTGGAAGTAATTTTGAACAGGGGGTGCTGTGAAAAAATCTCTGGACAAAAACACCTGGAACATCTGGAGATGATGATGCAAAGAAGGATTCTTCATAAAATCAAAAAAAAATATGGATAACCCTGAGCATCGTCTTCATGAGACAAACAACATACAGAGTGTCTTCAGTCAGAGGCTTCTTCAGTTTTGCTGCAATACAGACCGCTACAGAAAATCCTTCCTTCCCACGCCATCATTATCCACAACAATTCTTTAAAGAATTATATGATATGATAATTATAATTATATGAGCTATACCAACACTACTTTATTGTTATATACACTTCAATGAACACAGCCAGGGTCTGTAACACATTAAGGCACTATTAAAACAGAAGAGGAGTGCCTTTAAGTCAGGGGACAAAGATGAACTGAGGGTTGTGCAGGGGAAGCTGAAGAGAAAGATAAGAGAGGGCAAGGCTCAGTACAAGAAAAAGATGGAGGACCAGCTGCAGAACAGCAACATCAGCGGGGTCTGGAGAGGACTGAAGTCCATCTCTGGGTATAAGGACACCAACTCACAGCTTGTAGGGAACAAGAAGTGGGCAGATGACCTGACCAACTTCTTCAACAAGTTTAATAAAGCAGCCGTGTCCCGGCTCAGGGCCGCTCGCCTCCTCCACAGAACCTCCCTCACTTTCCTCTCTTTTTCTCTGGTGAAGAAGGTGGAGAGAAATCCTCTCAAGTTAAAGTTTGCTCGAAACTTTACTAGCAAGCTGTAAAATTCTCCTCTTACCTCACTTTTTATATATTTTTTGCCTTCTTTGGTAGCATAACCAAATTCACAATTGTAACTAAAACTATTACGCTAAATATTTGTGGAACTGCATATTTATTCTTTTTATATTAAGAAACATTCAAGTGTATCATATATTCACTGAAGAATACTTATAAGCTCCATGTTTCTAAATACTGCTGTCAGTCATGATGTGGATGTAGCTGCACTCTGATTGGAAGGTAGTCAGGAAGCATATTGAACATAATAAAATATTCAATAACAGAAACTTAGTATAGAGCAGATTTACTACAAAAACAGAAACAGTTAAATAGTATAAAAAAGAATCAACAGCAGGACCTTAACCTGAATAATATACAGGGATGAATGATAACTGGGATAAGTAACAGGTGAGCCTGCTTACACCAGTGGAAACAGAAACTGAGGCATAGAAAGCAAGATAATCACTCAGCAGAACATAACTCAATACCAGAATGACCATGTGACGATGAAAATGAAGCGATGAGCCGAACAGGAAGTAAATTAATGCACAAAATGAATCACACTGCCAAAATAAAGCAGAAATAAGGTCTGCAAAGAGGAACGGTAACAAACGACTTCTTTTAAAGAGAAAAGAGTCTGCTCCGTTTACTTTTAAAACAAGTTAAATTTTCGCTTCTGTGGAGAAAAATTATCCATCAAAAGTCAAAATGTCGTCCTCATAGTGCACCGGTAACTTTGTGCAACTCACCACAATTCTTGTTTTGAGCTTCTGTCCTGTGTAGTTACATGGTCCTTTTTTGGCTTTTTTCACAAGTTTACACACAATAATTGGGAAACTGTTTTCACTCCTTGTCAAATGACCTTCATAAACATTTCTTCCATGATCTCTGCAGATGGCTACAACATCGCTCGCCTCAGCATCAATGAACGTGTGCGTCTCCTTACAGCTCTTCATGTTATTGATGTTCCTCTGTTTTATCTCAGCTGTGCAGTCAGTTGCAGCCATGCGCCTGGCAATTACATGTCTTTCAAACGCCTCATAATCTTTTTCTAAAGCCAGCTCCTCATTTGGTACGGAGCTGTTGGTTTTCTCTGAGGTGTTGGAGGCAGCGACCAGCAGCTGCAGCAAACACACAAGCAGGCAAACGGGCAGGATCCTCATTGTTCTGTTAGAAGAAGAACAGGAATATTTGTTTGCGAATTCAAGAACAGTTAAAGTGGGTTAGATTTAAAATGTACCGTTCTATGTGCAAAAAAAAAAATCAAAAAAAAAAAATCAGATCTTTCACAGGTTGGATATTTTTCTTGATTTAACCTCAAGTGTACAAAAACAGATTATTTTCTACTATGTCAGCAGTAATTGAACAACAATGAAGAAGAAATGGAAACATTTCTGGAAAATAAAGGGCAGCAAAACACATTAAATAAATACAAAATACAGTAAATCATGACTGTAACTCCCAAATACCCATATTGAAAAATTTAAAGCTCAGTTTTTGATACATTTAGGGAAATAATTACTGATGATTGTCAGTTTGAGTCCTAATAATATTTTAGATGGTTCCCTGCTTTAACACACCTGCTTCAGATGACTGCAGCTCAATATAAGCCTGTTAATCAGCCATCAATTGAAATCAGGTATGCTGAAGCAGGGAGGTATCTAAAACATGCAGTGGGCTTTGAGGAGCTGGGTTGAAAAACTGTGATCTAAGGCATGGCAGTATAATAAAGCATATTTACACCTCCTGCTATAGGGAAACAGGTCAGAACTCATAAGAACACAGATGTAGTTAAATACAGAGGAATCTAAGAAAAAAACCTGTTAGGTGCTGCAAATGATTTGAAACTAAAGAAAAGGTTCACATTCCAACAGGAAAATCACTCTAATTATACAGCCAGAGCTACAGTAAAATGGTTTGGATCAAAGCATGTTCAAGTGTTACACTGGCCTAGTCTAAGTCTAGACCTAAATCCAATTGAGAATTTCAGTGATGTTTTGAAAAGACGTTTACAGATTCTTCTTTACATCAAATCGGACTGAGCTTGAGCTCCTTTACAAAAAGGAATGGCCAAGAAACTTCGCTTCAGGTTGAATTGCAGGGAATAGTGGATTTAGGGCAGCTGAACAAAAATGCATGCCACACTTTTCAGATTTTAATTAGTCAAAAATCTCACCGCATCGTTTTCCTTCTACTTCAAAACTATGATCTACGTTGTGTACTATAAACTTTCTGACTGTATTATGACCACTACAAGGCAGTGTATACAATTCTAACATAAATAATTACTGCATTTTTTAAAATATACTTGGACATAAACACACCCCTGGAATAGTTACAAGAACTAATAGTGATTCAGAGCTTGTCTCTTGTCTCAGGAATGCACCTTTAAACAGATTACATCAATGATTTGTTAAACTATCTATGAAATGAACTCAAGCTAACTTTAATGTACTTTTTCATAATAAGCTGTTTGAAAACCAATAACATTTTTACCTGAAATAAAGAAAAAAAAGCCCTGTCAGATGAAAAGGAGACAAAGGAAGAAGAAAGCCTCGAGTGTTGTCAGATGTCAAAGTGAGGTGTGACTTCAGCAATCAGAAATCTCTCTCCATCTGTTTCTATATGTCCTTCAACACCCTAGAAACTGAAGGAGGTTCCTGATTAACCCAATCATATGTGGTGGTTTTCATTTGCTACCATATAAAGGTGTACCTGTTAGGTTGCTCAAACTACTCGCAATGAATATTTAGCTTTAAAAACAACTGATTAGGGATTTGAATAACTTATGATTATTATTCATCGTGCAGAAATATATCTGAAAACACTAAAGGTCACACTGACCCACGCTGGCAATGGCTGGATGCAACCTAACGTTATTTAACTGCGTCAGATCATACCATACCATACCAAGTTTATTTATAAAGTGCACTTTATGACAGCATGAGAGCTGACCAAGGCGCTGCACATTTCAAAACAAACATATACATCAGATCCAGATCAAATCAAGACAGCTTAAAATGTGGTTGATCAAAAGTCTTTTTAAAGCAAGTTTTTAAAGTAAAGTGATATTTACAAGAAAACCTGAAGTTAACCTCTTACCCAAAATAGGCTTGAGGAAAACAGACGTGGTTGACCACTAAGTTTTAGCATAAAGCCTTAAGTTCCTCTGTGCTCAGAATTACATCGAAATTGAAACTCCAGGTAGATAAAAAGCAAAAATTTGTATATTGCATGAAGGGACAAGCACCCATTAAGACATAGTGTATTCTTTGACTCTTTCAGTTATTATTTTAATTGTTTAGTAGCCACACTGTGTGTTCATGATGAGTTTTCTCATGCGCAGGAAGGTCTGAGGTATTCACACCACAAAACCGCTGATGCATCAGCAGAAACACATGCAAGAACAGAGTAAACTGGAAAATTTCAAGAAATTTTAAACGGCCGTGCTACATGGTGTGTATCAGTCGGACCCCAATCAGGGGTTCTGTCACCGAGATTGAGCTTTGACGCTTAAAGAGCTAAAAAAGCAAATAGCAAGTTGTTTGTCTGAATGTCAGTGTGATGAAATGGTCCAGATTTATTGTTAATTTGTCACTGCAAACTGATAATGAAGGTATTTTTGTCGATATAATCCTCTGTGGGGGTCAGAGGTCAACTAAATAAATGAGTCTGTTAATCTGATGAAGCTGCTTGTAAGTATGAGAGAGATCAGAAAATTGGAACCATCCAACTTGTGTGTCTGCATCAATTGACTGACAGATAATGAAAGGTTAATTATATTAGTCAAAGATATCATCCCCTCAGGAATCTTGTTTTAAAAAAAGTAGTTGGCTTTGACATATAATGTCATCTACGGTTGAAACTCGTCCCGAGGTTCAAGATCCAAGTAAGTTTAACTTACTCCGTTTAGAATGTTAAAGTGAGCTAAAATGTCAGTTTTAGCTAAGATGTTATTGTTAGCATGTTGTCTGAAACTAGCATGTGGACTGAACTTACTTTATTCAGTAAGTTCTTTTTAGCTATAAATTCAAAATGAGCTAAGGAGCTAATGTAACTATATGGCTCACTTTAGCATCTGGGCTATCACTAGCCTGTAGAATAACATTAACTTACTGGATTCGGTCGTTTATTTTTAGCTTTCACATCAACATTAGCTATAATGCTAATGTTAGCTAAATGGCTACTTGTAGCATGTGGACTATCACTAGGATTTTGATTTACATTCACCTACTCCATTCAGTATGTGATCTATAGGTTTTAAATCAAAGTTAGTTAAAAGGCTAGTGTTAGCTAAAACGCTAACATAGCATATTGGCTATCACTAAAACAGTCTTGATCAAAAGTTTAAGACCACTAGAAAATTAAAACTATTGCTGTCATGAGATTAAAAAAAACTTTGAGATTAATTAATTATGATCTGTAATCAATTAATCTAATTAATCTCTTTTTTAATCTCACCTAATAATTGCTGAGAAAAGCTCTCATTTTGAAGTATTTTCTTTTAAATTCATCAAATTATTGTGGTAGAACAAAAGTTTGATACATGTAATTAAAAAAAACTGGCTTTATGAAGTCATGTATTGTATTTAACAGACTTGAACAGATGCAGTCCCAGCCATTTACATTCTGCAGTTTTGTAAGTCCCAAGTGGCGCCTGCAACCTTCTGCTTCGAGCACGCGTGATTCTTTGGCGTTCCGGATGCAATGGGGTAAATATCTTCTCTGAGTCCAGCTGTATAATGGGTTAAAACAACAAGTAATATGCGCATTATTTTTGATACCGATGGCTTGCCAGACCTGGGCGGCTGGGTGGAGCTGCAGTGTGCGGTGCAGACTGGTTGACTGCTGTGAGATCTGAGACAGGAGAGCGCCCCGCTGCTCGGTGAGAAGAGTAACAATGTTACATGCTTCACTCAAAAGTTTCCAATAACCTCATAAAAAGTTGCTAGATTTGGCGCTTGTTTTTTTTTTTTTTTTGAGAAAGAATTGCTAGAGGGGTCAAAAACTCGCCAAATATAGCAAAGTTGGCAACACTGTCGGCAACTCACCATTCCTCCTCACCTCGCCCTCCCCACCACGATGGAAGCCAGTCATCTTCTGATGAGTTTACAGCCAACCAATGTCCACTTAAGGTGTGGTTAACCCCAAACAACTCAAGCACAAGAAGCCCAGTGCATAAAACGGGTTTTATTTAAAGGGAACTCACATGCAGAAACTGTAAAATTAAAGGCAGAATATACGATTTCATTTTAAAACACTTATTTTTAAACTGCAAAAAATGCTCTTCATATACCATGGGCAACCTATTAGTTAGGAGTTCTTAAACTTGACCGAGTAATTTTCATTCTTTATACAGCAAGAAACCCTGGGAAAAACCTCATTCAATCAACTTCCACGGTCTGTCCAAGATAATAGGCTTGTAAGCAAAGCTTCCGTGTTCCAGCACCTCCCCCTCTGCGCGCCCCTTTCATGTGCATGCAACGCTCGTTCTAGCCTGTAAACAGGAAGTGAGCTTGCGCTAAAATGAACCGAAAATGTTAAGCTGTTGTGGAAATAGCAACAAGAAAGAAGAAAGCCGACCAAGAGCGTGCTTAAAGCCGAATCTGCATCGGAGCTGATGCATTTACACGGTGGCGTCAACTCAAGGAAGCTAAAGGCTTGCTAACGGATGCGTTGGTTGCTAATTTTCTCCTGGACAGGTAAGATCACGTTATATTTTGTGACTTTGGTTGAAATGGCGGAGTGAAGTGTGAAGTGAAGTTGCGGAGACCCAACGAGACCATGCTAGCTGTGCGTGCCTGAGTTACTGAGGCGTGGCTTAGTGGGAGAGCATGAAGCAAGGGGTGGGACTTTTTATTTTTCAATAACGCCCTCTGAAGGAGCGCTCCCACAATCGTATACCCTGCCTTTAAGGATTAAAATTAGATTAACGCGATTAAAAAACATAGCTCGCTATATATGGCTGTAATTAGTTGATCGCAATTAACGCGATAATTTGACACCCCTAATTTAAACAATGCCTAAACTGAAAAACCTAAACTGTTATTGTCGATCACTTCAAAAATTAGATGCGGCATTCTTGATGCAAACGTTTCCATTCAAATTCAATTCAAAAATACTTTATTGATCCCAGAGGGAAGTTAAGTGTTGGTATATATAATTAATTCTTTAAGGAGTTGTTGTAGATGATGATGGCTGTGGGCAGGAAATATTTCCTGTAGCGGTCTGTATTGCAGCGAAACTGAAGAAGCCTCCAACTGAAGACGCTCTGTTGTTGTTTGACTGTCTCATGAAGAGGATGCTCAGGGTTGTCCATAATTTTTTTGATTTCGTGAAGAATCCTTCTTTGCATCATCATCTCCAGATGTTCCACAGTCGTCCCAAGAACAGAACCAGCCTTCTTTATCACGTTGTTTAGCCTATTTAAATCCCTGGCTCTGATGCTGCAACCCCAACAGATGACGGCTGAAGAGATTACACTCTCCACAACAGACTTGTGGAAGATCTGCAGCATCTTGCTGCAAACCTTGAAGGACCTACGCTTCCTCAAGAAGTACAGTCTGCTCTCTCCCTTCTTGTAGACGGCTTCACTGTTCAGTCTCCAGTCCAGTCTTTTGTCAAGGTGAACTCCGAGGTATTTATACCCCTCAACCACCTCCACTTCTTCTCCCATGATGGAAACAGTGTTTGACTTATTCCTGTTTCTTCTGAAATCTACAATCATCTCCTTTGTTTTGTTCACATTCAAGGTGAGACGATTGTTTCTACACCATGTCACAAAGCGGTCCACCAGCTCTCTGTATTCAGCTTCTTGTCCATCTCTGATACATCTGAGTATTTCTGCAGATGACAGGTCTCTGATTTGTACTGGAAGTCTGAGGTGTATAGAGTGAAAAGGAATGGTGAGAGTACGGTCCCCTGTGGTGCTCCTGTGCTGCTGACCACCTGGTTTGACACACAATTCTTCAGTCTCACAAATTGTGGTCTGTCAGTCAGGTAGTCATTGATCCAGGCGATTGTTGAGGGCTCCACCTGTGTCTTCAGGAGTTTCTGACAAAGCAAATCAGGCTGAATAGTGTTAAATGCACTGGAGAAATCAAAGAACATGATCCTCACAGTGCTGCCTGCTTTGTCCAGATGACAGTGGGTTGGTTGAAGCAGGTGGATGATTTCATCTTCAACTCCAACTCCACAGCGATAAGCAAACTGCAGTGGGTCCTGATACGTTCTTGTTTGCTTACTCAGGGGTGCCAACAGGAGTCTCTCCAGGACCTTCATGATGTGGGATGTCAGGGCAACAGGTCAATAGTCATTGATGACTGATGGGTGAGTTCTCTTTGGTACTGGAACAAGGCAGGATGTCTTCCACAACACTGGAACCTTCTCCTGAGTTAGGCTAAGGTTGAAGAGGTGCTGCAGAATCCCACAGACCTGCTCTGCACTGGCCTTCAGGACTCTGGGGCTGACACCATCTGGACCTGCAGCCTTGTTCTGGTTCAGTTTCTCCAGCTGCCTCTTCACCTGACTTTTGGAGACAGACAAGTGGGAGGGGGAGGAAAAGGGGGTAGCAGCATTTCCTGACTTGGTTGAGGTCAAACTTGTGGAATCAGAAGAGTCCATGGCTGAGGTGATGGATAAAACATCCGAGGTGTAACAGGAAAGCTGTTGATCAGAGGAGAGTGGGATGTCTGTTTGGCTGGGAACAGGAGTGGAGGATGCTGAGCTAGTTCCTGAACTGAACCTGTTGAAGAATGTGTTCAGTTCATTGGCTCTGTCCAGACTTCCATCTATCCAAGCCTTCTTGTCCTTAAAGCCTGTGATCTTTCTCATTCCTGACCAGACATCTTGGATATTGTCCCTCTGTAGTTTGTTCTCCAGCTTCTTCCTGAGGTGAGTAGAACGATTTCTCCAAGTGGTGAAGACGTTCGCATGAAGGGCATCTACTGTGTGGAACTGTTGTCCCTTTTTAGTAAACTTCCCATGCCATCCATGCGCAAAGGTTCTCAATTGAATTTAGATCAGGGGAACAAACAGGATGGTTCAAAACAGTGATGTTATTCTCCTGGAAGAAGTCCTTTGTCCTGCAGGCATCATGAACTGTAGCGTTGTCCTGTTGAAAAACACAGTTACCACACAGACAAGGGCCTTCAGTCATGAGGGATGCTCTCTGCAACATCTGGACATGGCCAGCAGCCGTTTGACGCCCCTGCACCTCCTGAAGCTCCTATGCTCTACTGAAAGAAACAGCACCCCAGACCATTATGGCACCCCTCCACTGTGGAAAACATCTCAGGTGGATAATCTCATCACGTTGGAAACCATCAACTGTCAAGGTTTTTTCTCATCGGAGAATAAAACTTTCTTCCACATTTCAATGTCTCATGTTTGGTGTTCTCTTGCAAAGTCCAAACGGTCAGTTCTGATGCGTTCAAGAAGACGAGGCCTTTGAAGACATTTTTGTTTTGAAACAACCTGATCATGTTCAAAATGGGGAGTTTATTTTACCTTTGCCATCAGAACATCATGACAGTGTGACTAACTGACAAAAAATGGCAATAGTTGCTTTCGCACTGTAGGAAACTTTTTGGAGTTCCTATAACCTTTTCGGGAACCACGCCATTTTTTGGCACGTTTGGACATATAGGAACTAGGGACTAAAGCCCTCAGTTCCCATAACCACTTTAGCTCCTACTATGAGGCAGGGTCTTTTCTGAGTCCTATAGGAACTCAAATACGTAGGTGTTTGGTGATTGTTAGAACTGACAAGCTACACCCCTTGCCTGATATGCGCTTCTCCTGACCGAGCCAATAAAAAAAACTCCCACAGCAGTGTTTACAAGATCGCAGCAACAAAAGTAACACGGCACTATCGCAGGCGGTTGCGTCACTAATGGTCCCTATCAAGGTCCCTATCAAGGTCCCCACTAATGTGCGAACGCAAAATGGAAGAGTTCCTGTGGGGAAGGATGGTTCCTACAACTAAACTTGAGGTGGGTAGTTCTCAGAACTACGTTCCTAGAACTGGTATGTCCAAATGTGACTAATGAATCCACATTTTTGCACAGATTTATCATTTAAAGGCACATCTGAGAATATTATGGCACATCCATCTATTGATTTACTTCTTGCATTCACCTAGGGTTCGGATGGGTTCATAGTCATCTAGTGACAATGTAAAGCTGAGTGTCATCTGCATAGAAATGGTAACTGATCTTATTAGTTGTTATGATCTGTGCTACTGGTAGCATCTAGATATTAAATAGGAGGGGCCCCAGGATGGAGCCCTGGGGAACCCCACATGCGACACAATTTCTGTCTGTTCTGATGAAAAATTGCCTATTGACACAAGGAAGTTCCTGTTGTTAAGTTAAGACTCAAACCAGCAAAGTACTTTACCAGAGAGTCCGACCCAGCTCCCCAGTCATTCCAATAGTATATCATGATCAACAGTGTCAAATGCTGCACTGAGGTCCAACAGAACCAGCACTGTGGAACACATTCTGTATTTATGCGGATGTCATTGAAAACATTGACGAGGGCAGTCTCGGTGCTGTGGTAAGCATGGAAACTAGACTGAAACATATCAAAACGGTTTTGCATTGTTAGGAAGCTATTTAACTTCTGAAACAGCTTTTTCAATAATCCTACTGATGAATGGAAGATTAGAGATCGGCCTGTAGTTTCGCATTATTTATATATATATATATATATATATATATATATATATATATATATAGTGGGGGTGCATGCTATGGTTCGGGCGAGATAATGATATAGTAGTTGGATAAATATATAGATAGTCCAGTTTAGAGGTGTAGAGTAATAGGTGCCTGCCTTGCATAGCTTTGCATGCAGTGCACTTTGGTAGGCCCCAATCATTCAGAAAATTTAGTCTCCGACTGTGAATAAGCACCTTAACATGAGGAATTGTTGTTAATATGTAATTAAATGGTTTATTTCATTTTGCTTTAACAAAGAAAACAGTCTATTCTTAGTTTGTGGCTGTTTAACGTCTCTGATCTAGAGACTTTTTATTTGACTATAACCACAAAACCAGGGTTGCTCTCACTTCACATGAACTGGACCAAAGTTCATTTCTCACAGATTAAAACCTGAACTGCAAAGGTTGATGCAAAGCTAAATTCAGCTTCCTAGATTGAAATTATATTGCATTGCCCTTACCAGAGGTCTGTAACTTTTACAACCCAAAGAGCCATATTTGTCCTTAGTTCAGCTAAATAGAAATTAAGAGCTGCAACTGTTACATCACCTTTTAAAAAGGACAACTTATAGCTTTTGATCAAATCTACCTTAGGAAATTTGATGTCATTTTTAAAGAACCACCATTTAATCTCCATTCTTAGGTGCTAGAATAAAGAAAAACATACAGAGATGGAGGCATTTTTGTCTATATGATATGTGTGGAAAATTGTGGAAAAGAAGCCCAAAGTTTCCAGTTTGAGGTTGAGGCTTTTTTCTAAATCCACTTATGTCATTGTATCTGGTTCAGTGTTGGCTTTACACCAAGCATTTATAGCCCATATCTTGAATATGGCTGAGTTGGGTTGTACACCCCACAACTTGTAAATCTCCATTCAAACTCTTGAATGGGCTTTGTGTCATAATCCTCTCAAAGCTGCAGTTTTGCACATGGCCAATGCCCCTTTTTCTGCCACAGTTTTTTTCCCCACTCAACTTTCCCTTTATATGGTAATATTAAGGGAAAGTAATATGTGAACAGCTAAATTAGCAATCACCTTTTTTGGCTTACCCTCCTTGTAGACCATTAGTCTGTGGGACAGGCGTCCTGTAAGCAGTCTTCCTTGTGTTTGTGTCGATCATAACATGTCAATGAGAAAATATTTCTGTCTAAAAAGTCCAGTTTTACACAAAAATATTTTTTAAAGTATATTCTTATTTGTTGAAATGCATGTATTCACTTTGGGTTTTTGTTTATATTTTGTATCGGTCATCATGAGGACAACCCAAATTGCTTCAATGTTTTGAGTACATGGTAGAACTTGGGTTCATCCTTTGCCAGTTCAGTGAAAAAAATAATCTGTGAGGCACCAATCGTGTTATAACTTTATTCTATCTCGATGTATACAGTCATCATTGTACAATGTAAAACCCCCCCGAAACAAACAGTAGGAAAGGGCAGATAAGAGGATATAGACGTACACATAGGATACAACTAGTCTAACAGGTTTTCTGCATATTGCACTGGGACTCCTGTGCATTGCACTACAACAAATCTCTCTCTGTGCAGCTTTCCCTTGTACTCACATCTGGGTTTCCGCGCACCTTTAGTCAGTTTGCAAACAACAACATTGAACTTTTTTTTACTCTTTGTCAGATGACTTTCACCCAAAGAATCTCCTTGACCCTTACAGATGGATTTGACCTCATTTTCATCAGCCAGGATAAACGTGTTCGTCTCCTTACAGGTGTTGTTGTTGCTGTAGATATTTTTCTGGTTCATCACCGCCGTGCATCTCTTCTCAGCCATTTTCCTATCTACATGCTGTCTTTTAAACTTCTTGTAGCGTTCAAATATCTGTATTCCTGGTTTTAAAGGGACCGTTTCATTCAAGAATATGGAGACAACGGCCTCCAGCAGCAGCAGAAAGACAAGCAGGCGAACAGGCAGGGTCTTCATTTTTCTCTGCTGATAGAAAAAAAAAATCAGTTTTCGGGGAAATTAGTGACTTAAGTCATCACATTAATTTCATTTAAATGCTGCATTTGTTTAAATTCATGATGTATGAGAAGCTTGCGTGTGTTTAAAGCACTGAATGGCTTTGGATACCCAGCATGAGGATCACAAGGAGCTCAGCTATATGCCATGCCCTTTAGGGTGCAGCACACCAGCTGGATGTTTTAAAAACCTTTTGATTCCACCAGATCAACTTGTTTGATGTGTAAGTGAGCTATAAAAGGTGGGAATGTGTTTATTGGGGCACTGTGACCCACCATCCAGGTCCTCGTACTACCCCCTGGCAGAATGACACCCTAGGCGGGGAGCTATGTGAAAAATCCTCCTGACTTTAAGTACAAGTTCCAAAGTTTCTTTTACATGTTTAAGAGAAAAATATTGCTGGTAATTCATAAAATCAGTTAAATGTTATAAAGTCATCGGCTGCAGATGTCAAAACTCTTATTGTAGACTTTCAAAAATATTATGTTTTTTGGTATTTTATCATTAAAGCATAATGAGATCATGAGCAGCATGAGATTTGCCAAACAATTTGAAGAAACAAGTATCACTATACCTGTTAGATGAAAAGAAGGCAAGAGAAGGAGAAAGTCGTCTGGTTTTCAGATGTCAGTGTGGTGTGCCTTCAGTGAAATCAGCTTATAAAGGTCCTTTAATGCACAAACAAACCAAAGGAAGGGTTGTCTATCTAACCATTAAGAATCTGAAGTTTTCCATTAGTTACCAAATAAGGAAACAAGTGACTGGACATTCGCTGTAACCAAGATCAATATTCATAAAGAGGTCATTAAGATCTCAAACACCATAGGTCACTTAATGTCTGTGTAGCATAAAAACGTCACGTAACATTTACATTTAACCATGCAGCTAAAAATAATTCACAGTCAGATGAGCTGAGCAGCTTTCTGTAGAGGTAAAGTGGAAACAAAGATGGCTGACCACAAACAGGAGCAGGTGAGTGTTTTCACACTTCAGGTTGGTGTACAGAGGAAACTGATGATGTTACAACAAATGTTGACTTCATTCATGCTTCACATCTTGGAATATTATTTAACTCTTCTATTTTCACCGTTTTTATTCATGTTAGCATGAATTACATAAGCAAACTGGTATAAATAAAGTCGTTTTATTCATAATCCAAACAGCGTTGAATTGTGACATATAGTCAGGATAGTTAGGATCAGAGTGAAATTATCAGGATTTTTTTGGGGGCCAAAGAAAAAACTAATAGTTCTAATTTTATATGATATGAACCCAATGATCCTGGGTTCAAACCCCACCAGTGGTAACCTTTCCTTTCAATGAAACAGACAGATATCAAGAAATGTCTGTCTTATAACATGTTTTAAATTTCCTTTACAACATTAAAAATATATCTGAACACATATCAATATGAATTGTTTTATTCATCACTTTTAATGCTGTCTCGCCTGCATCAAATCTGGAAATACAAGAGATTAGATTAGAAACACCAGAAACACTAAAAGCAACAGTTCATCTTCTAGTTGGTGTAATTTTGGTCCAATTGCCACTAGATGTCCCAGTTTGTCTACATTTGTAACTCTTGTCTCCTCCTGGGGAGAGAAGCGAAAGTAAAAGTTGTGTTATGAGTTTGCGAGAATAAAAACAGCAATAATCCTGAATTATTTGGTTAAAATACAGCAAACTGCACAAAATGTAAAAAGTAAACAATACAGTTAAGTTACCAGGATGACTTCATGAACAGAGGTGTTGTATGTTTGCAATTTAATTGCCATACAGTTTAATTGTAATCAGGCGATATTGGTTTGGTCCATATCCGGTCCGCGGGTTTTATTTAAATGTATTTTTCTAACATAAGCCAATGGCGTCCTCTGCGGTCCTGTGTTTTGTTGTTCTGCAGCTTCTTCACAGAGGTGGGAGAAACTTTACATTCTGTTATTTTATGTTTTTCTATTTTTATTTAAATAAAGTTATTTGATGCGCATGAATCACATTTCGACCCTGTTTTAACAGGTAAATAAAATCTTCAGGTTATTTTGTAGATTAGTATTAAACACTTGGTTTACAGCTAGGTAATCAGATAACACGGCTGACTGTTGATTAAACTGATGGTTATTTGTAACAGAGGGATAATGGAGCATTTTTCCTAAAATTGTGATGCTGAGGTGATCATAAGTGCAACAAGCGGATTAATCTACGGCCCCTCTTTCCAAAAATCACTACAAAGTCTTAAATAAATGCTTTTCTGTTATAGTAACACAGTCACAGAAGAAGGTTAAATAACCTTTGTTTTGATGACATTTATTCAATAAGCACAAAATCTCATGTTTGCCTTCAATTAATTGTAAATTACTTTTCACTGTGGTACATGTCTACATGTGGTACATGTCATGGTACTCTGTCTCACATCATGTGAGCTGATTTCTCTTAGCTCCTCCTCAAAATAGGAAATACAAGAGAGCAATTATTTTAGAAAAAACAGATGACTGACAGAGAGCTGCATCAAAAAGTGGCATCCTGGGGTCTCCTTGATGATTGTTAGATGTTACCTAGCTGCCATCCAGTTACTTTGGAGGCATGTCAGATAAAACCTTTTTTTGTCTTACCATAACAAACGTAAACCTACATAGTTTGGTTGGACTCATGCAGATTGTTAATAATGCTTCTGTAGTTTTCCTGCTTCTGATGATTTCACGTTTATACAGGCCGTACAACTTTGATCTAAACCCAGCAGACCGTATTAGCAGCAGTAGGAGAAGATGCTCCTCTCAGCTGTCAGCTGCTGGAAACTAAAGATGTCCAACAGGTCACCTGGCAGAAGGACTTGGGGAACACAGAGAAGAATATCGGCTCCTACAGTCAGTTTTATGGTGAAACAGTGAATCCTGACTTTAAAGATAAAGTTCAGTTTACAGAAGCTGGACTGCAGAAGAACTCCATAGTTATCAGGAATGTTACAGAGCAGGATGGAGGATGTTATCTCTGTCTGTTCAACACCTACCCTGATGGAGCTCTGACAGGGAGAACATGTCTGAAGGTCTACGGTGAGAACCTGACTCTATTACAGCTTTAACTTCTATAACTAGATGTTGGTCATGATGTCTGTTCTCCGCTCAGAGCTGCTTGAACCCGTCCTTGATGCGAGAAGATCAAACTCTCCTGCAGAGTCAGTCGTGTCCTGTTCAGCCACAGGTCGACCTGCTCCCACTGTAACACTGACTGTTCTACAGCAGAACCTCAGCTTCTCCCACTACAACACCACCAGGGTGACCAACACCAACGGTACCGTCACCGTCACCACCACAGCTCTGCTGTCAGCTTCCAGCAGCACACAGGTTGGATGTTCAGTGTCAGTGTTCTCTGCTGCTCCCAGAGAGCTGCTGGTCACCGTTCCTGGACCCACACAGACGTCTGATGATGGTGAGGAACACTCAGAGACTCACATTTAAAAAATATATACTTATATAGCTGACTTTGTTTTACCTTTTGTAACCATATAACCACTGACTTCACTATTTTATTAAAAAAATGTATCAAACACCAACACAAAGTAAAGCACAGTTGTGAATTCAATGAAGGAGAATGTGTCCGCAAGACAACCGTTTGTTGAAGAGTGCTATATATGGAGACTTTGTCAGAATTCATGAGAAACATTTAAAGGTGGCGCTCTGGTCAAATGAGAAAAACTCAACCTTTTGGCTCACATGGTGAAACAACTGTCATCGGACATCACTAAATTACCTCCATCCCCACTGTGAAACATGGTGGTGGCAGCATCATTCTGTGGGAATGTCTTTCTTTTTAGTGGGGGCAGGAAAGCTGGTGAGAGTTGACAGGAAGATGGATGGAGCTGAATACAGGACAAACCTGCAAGAAAACCTGTTGGATGCTGCAGAAGACTTGAGACTGGGGTTGAGGTTCACCTTCCAGCAGAACAACGACCCTAAACACACAGATAGAACTACAAGACATATTCATGTGTTAGAATGGCCTAGTCAAAGTCCACACCTAAATCCATCTGAACTTTAACTGTTTTCCAAAAAGAATGAGGCAAATATTTCTGTCTATAGAAGATCAGATCTGCCTGATAGATACCCTAAAATGTGTTAATGGCTAATAATCTGTGTTTATGTTTTTTGTTTCACTCAAAGGGATCACTATAATGACTACAGTAGGTCTGTGTATTGGGTTGGTTTTCATTCTTTTTGTCACATTTCTGCAACTCAAGTGGAAAATACAAAACAAGTAATAAACCACTTTCACACCATTTAATGTCTTGTAATATAAAAATCTTAAAATATGAACAATAATTTACCTTAATAGGGTCTTAAAACATTTTTCAACGTGGTAAATGTTATAAAACCACCATATCAAACCTTTTTTTCATCACTCAGGGACCCTGAAAGGAACAAAACACCACTGAAAACAACCAAAGATACACATGAGTAAGAAACATTTCTAATTAAACAAGTATTTTGTTCTTTTGCTCCCTTTTGTTTGCATTGCAAGATATTTGTAGCTCCTTTTTTCTCCTGTAAAATTACTTGATTCTCACTTTAGAAGTTAAAAAGGTCTCAAATCGTACTTTTAGCATTTTGTTTCTTTACCCTTTAGTGTAATTTGTCAAAAATGTGTTTCTTTCTGACTGGAATTTAACTAATATCTTTATTTAAAGGGTGAAAACAACAATGACAAAGGAGAATGAGATCAGACAGCGATCCACTGGCAAAAAAAGTCAAGAAAACAACTTAAAACACCCAGAAGCTTCATTTCCTTCAGTAGCAAAATTACTTTTTAAAGATTGATGCTGTTTCTGGTCTGACAGTCTAACATGAGGGTTAAACATCAGGTTGGGTAGAAATACTTTAAGGAGAGTTTTTGTGTCTCATCAAACCAGAAGATGACAGTTTTTACAGCTCCTGCCAAGAGACCTTTGATTGAACATTGCTTTACACAATTATTGGGGATGAATCACAGTTTCAAGAAGTAAAAATATTTTTTCCTCCCATTTAATCGTATTTCTCTGCCTGTGTGGTTCATACAAAAATAAATATTTCACAATCTGGTCCATGACATGCTGCAGCCGTGTTCAGTATTTGGCATAGTTTTTTGTTTTGGTGCTCTAGAATGCAGGAATTATGGGATGAGATTGTCCATAACCTCTGGTTCCAAAAACCTGATTGCTTATCCCAAATTAACTGCCTTACGTTCCTTGAATAATTTATTTAAAATCTCTGCAGAGGGAGAAACCACACTTTAGAGTGTATGCAAAATGTCTCCTTTATTCACAGCAATGACAGCACATATATAGCAGCACAAACAATTGTCCCTCCCTTTCTCAAACGAGGGATCGGTTTACAATCTAGCAGCAAATCACAAACAGTCGTGTCGTAAAATTCAACACATCTTCACTTGGGAGAGTCACAATCTACTGACTTTATAAGATAAAAAAGAATGATTGTCTCCATGTTGTAAAATGTAGTATTAATAAAACATTTTCCAATATTCCAGAGTTTATTTTTATATTTGGAATAAAAATGGCGGTGATCCTGATGTAGTTCAGTGTGTGAAAATAGAAATTACTGTCAGAATTTTGAGCTTTGCTCACCACCAAACAGCACAGTCCTTTTCTGTCAAAATCGGCTAAAAGTGTTGAAATTTGTTTCTTTAAACCTTTGTGAGCTTAAGTTGGATTCAGGTGATTTAAAGTAGTTTTATTTTGTTGATGAGGAGATATTAACAAAGTAATTAAGAGCTTCACTGCCTCAATAACAGAACTCCTCTCTGTAACAGGTGATCATCGTCCACCACACCTTATATCTGTAAAAACTGTTAAAAATCTGTAAAATCAAATTGCCTCAATATTCAAACTGTTTGTGTAAATCCAGCCATCTACTACACTCCCATTTGCCATTTGCACTGTTATCTATACTGTTTACTACTGTTTATCTTTCGCATCGCTGCTCTGTGTTGAATTATGTTTACAATCAGCAGCTCTAGTCATTCTGACTTGTTTATTCTGCATTCTCCTAATTTGATCACTTCCTCAAATGTAAAATCAGTTGTATTATTTAAGTTTGTTTGATCTGTTTCCACTTATAAAGATGCTTCTGTGATCATTTAAAGTATCCATCCATTCATTTATCCAATAAAAGAGAGAACTGGACAAGGCAACAGCTGGGGGTTCTTTATTTTAACAAGAAAAACTAACTAATTATAATCACATAGTGATAAAATACCAACAAAAACACAACAGAGTGATATTTGGATGTTGACAACCCAAACACACTAAATCATGAAGGACTTTATTGGAATAAACCAAATAATTCACATTTTAAACAAAGTAAATTAGACTTTCCCACATAGTTTTCACATTAAATCATCAAAATTCTTATTAGTATCAGTATTCTGATCATTTTTAATCCACTGGATACCAGCAATCTTCTCATGTTGTAGCTAAAATGAATAATATACAGTTGCTGCCATTGTCTTGGAGACTCAATTTACTCCCTCTAGTGGACAGATTGGTTGTTGCAGAAAGTAACTGAGTTGGGTCTCTGCACAGATATAATTCTTGATCAGCGTCTCAATGAATCAGGTGTTTTCTGTGTTTCATCCCGTCTGTCCTTTCTCCAGTTTGCTGTATTTAAACCCTTACACAGCTGGTTTTAGATGAAGCCCATCCAGTTCATCCTAACCAACACCTTGATCTACCAGGTCACAGATGATACATGAAACATGGTTCAAACTTTACACTCAGAAATCATCTTCAACAGTTTATCAGTCATGTTTCTCTAAGATGACCAAATGAAGAACAGAAGCCAACATTTCTTTATTTCCATTAAGAGAAAAACCATCAGAGACAGTTTTCTCCTGAGATCCTGGTCTGAAGACCAGCTGCTCCATTCTGAAGGTTCTGATCCGTCTTGATGACAAAGCTGTGATTTCTGGTGTCTCCTGATGTCAGCTTCACTTTATTCATGGATCAGATGGACAGACAGACTGTAGAGATGTTTTCTGTGGTCAATTACCAACATATCCAGCCTTAGTATTGGACTCTAACTGGCCCCGCCCTATAAAAGCAAGTGGTAGCCTTCACTTCCTGTTTGACAGTCTGACCTTTCACCTGAGCTGGTCTGGATGGAGGAAGAACATGGAGCAAACATTTGGGTACCAAGCAGTGACTTTAAGCCTGTAACTGTATTAATGTGACTGAATGTGGAGCTGAAATGGTGAGTAAAGAGGAGAAAGTTCAGATGTGAATAGACCTGAAACTGTTGCTTTGGTTCTCCAGCTTCTGGGTTCAATAAGATCAGTTTCAATGATTCAGATGAAAGTTTGTTGCATTGTAACATTAACTGAGTTAATTTAGATCCAAGGTTCTTCTAGCTCAGCTTTGAAATTTGATCTGTTTGCTGAAATGGACGCTTTGTCACCTTTCCCTTTTTAAACACATGTAGATGTCCTAAGTCACCCTTATTCCTCCTGGATTTCTAAACTTTGGTTGACTGACTCAGGAAGCGACTACTCACTAACTAGTGATACCTTCTCTAATGAGTTTTATGGAACTAGTTCAGCCTTTGACTCAAACAGCCACAGACAGCATTGAACCACGGTTGTCTCTAAAACATCTTGACAAGGACCTGACCTGGCCACTGGCTTCCTGACCAACTTACTCTCTGGTTCTTGAATCTCATAAAACACACATGAGACGATGTTTAGTCTTTGCTTTCTTTTTGCATCAAAGTCTTTTTTTAAATTCTTAAAGTTGTATTCAGATTTTGTTGCAGCTGTTTGTCCAAGTCAGAAGGTCTTTCATACAAAAGATCTTATGAATCCTGCTGATTTTGGTGGAAACACAGAACAGGACTTTTAACCCATAAGATGGGTCAGTTTTGTGATTGTTATTCACAAAGTACTTTTAACAATCAAAATAGGTTTTAGTTGATCTCCATGGCCACACCTGGCTGGCAGAGCTCAGACTAGACACTTTGTGCCTCCAATAGGCAAATGTGGACAGATTAGAACAGAGGGTGTCCAGAGTCGGTCCTCAGGGGCCTGTATCCTGCATGCTTTAGTTTTCCCTGGTTCAACGACACACCTGAATCAAATGATGGTTCGTTTGCAGAGCTTTGACCTGCTGAAGAGGCAGCTGGACCATTTGAATCATCTGTGTTGGAGCAGAGATGCATCTAAAACACGCAGGACACCAGCCCTTGAGGACTGAAGCTGGACACCTGTGGATTAGAGATTCTTTAAGTTCTTCAATATGCAGATAGAAAACAATGTATTGGTCACACTGTCAAAAGTTGTGGCATTATGATGAGAAGAAGGAAGCAGTCTGAGCAGAGGTTCTTTGGTTTCATAATAAAATCGTGTTCAATCTGTACAGAACACTGTTCACAGGCATCCTCTTCTAAGAAGAGGAAATTACTGATCAGGTTTCTCCTCCACATCGAGGCAGAAACTGAGGGTTGAGGTGTGGAAACCTAGAGTGTGTTGAGGAGCATTCTGCAGATTGGGAGGAAACATGGTGCAGATGTAATAACTGTGGTGGGATGTGGCGAGTATAAAAAGCACAGCAGGGTCATGATCTTCACACTGAAGCAACATGAAAAAATAAAAAAACTGAGATAAAATCCTCCAAAGTTTACATATTTATATTTAATGTCTGATGTATGTGAAACTAGAGTGATATTCCTTGTTTTTGTGAACAAACTTGGGCTGATTCTGGTTCTATAGATCTATATGTGCGGGTCCATTTGACCTGTTTTTACTGTGCAAACTCTTTAAATAGTGTGAGGAGTTAATCATCCTGATTTCTTCAGGATAGAATCTGATCTCTTGATATGTGTGATCCCAGATGATTGAGGCTGGTTCTGCACCGTTTCTCCAAAGATGGACATCCCGCAGTGATAACAGAGATGCTTTGACTACACCTCTCTGAAGATGGTTGTGGTGTTTGGTGGTGCTGTATCTGTACTACACAGATGTAGTTGGCCATGATGCTGTGGATGATCCAGCTGTAGAAGTTCATGAGAATGTTTTCTCTTTAGAAAGATCGGATGCTGCTGAGCTTTGTTGACCAGCTGAGAATCTCATCTTCTCTCCACTTCATTTCCTCTGATGTTCAGGGTGCCTGGTAATGACAGTAATAACCTGTTTGATGAGTTTCAGTCCGGTTTTAGAGCTCATCATGCCACTGAAACAGAACTTTACTGTTTACTAAGTTACTAATATTCTCATGTCCTCAGATAATAGACTCTGTTCTGGTCTTGTTAGATCTCAGTCCTGGTTCTGATCCAGTTGATCACAATATTCTCTTAGAAAGACTTCAACATGTAGGGATCAAAGGAACAGCTCTTGGCTGGTTTAAATCGAATTCGTCTGACAGGTTCCAGTTTGTTCATGTAAATGATAAATCTTCTTGACACTCAATGGTTACTTGTGGAGTACCACAAGGTTCTGTGCTTGGACCGATTATTTTTATATATGCACTTCCAATTTGTGAAATCATCATACCACATGGAGAAAATTTTGCATTGTTATGCTGATGATACTCTGCTATATTTATCTATAAATCCTGATGAATTTAATCAGTTAGGTAGATTACAGGTGTGTCGTGAAGACATAAAAACCTGGATGTTCTCTAAGCTTTCTGCTTTTAAATTCTGACAAGACAGAAGTTGTTGCTTTGGACCAGAACTTCTGAAAAAGAAACTGATTAGTCAATCACTTCATCTGGATGGCATTAAATTGGCTGGACAACACGTTAATGCAGAACTACAGGCCAATCTCTAATCTCCCATTCATCAGTAAGATTATTGAAAAAGCTGTTTCAGCAGTTAAATGGCTTCATAACAACGACAAACCGTTTTGATGCTTTTAAGTCTGGTTTCCGCGCTCACCACAGCACCGAGACTGTCCTCGTCAAAGTATTTAATGACATCCGCATAAATACAGACTGTGGAAGAACCACAGTGCTGGTTCTGTTGGACCTCAGTGCAGCATTTGACACTGTTGATCATGATATTTTATTGGAACGACTGGAGAGCTGGGTCGGACTCTCTGGTACAGTACTTGGCTGGTTCGAGTCTTACCTAAAGAACAGGGACTTCTATGTTTCAATAGGAAACTTTTCATCAGAACGAACAGAAATCACATGTGGGGTGCCCCAGGGCTCCATCCTGGGGCCCCTCTTATTTAATATCTACATGCTCCCACTAGGCAAGATTATAGCGACCAATAACATTAGCTACCATAACTACGCGGATGACACTCAGCTCTACATTACAATGTCACCAGGTGACTCTGAACCCATTCAAACCCTAAATCAATGCATTGACCAAATAAATGGATGGATGTGCCATAACTTTCTCCAGCTGAATAGAAACAAAACTGAAGTGATTATTTTTGGACCCAAGGAGGAACGATCAAGAGTCAGCACACAGCTTCAATTAATACAGCTAGAAACTACTGATCAGGTTCGTAACCTAGGTGTAGTAATGGACTCAGACCTGAACCTCCAGGGTCACATAAAGGCAATAACAAGGTCAGCGTTCTATCACCTGAAGAACATTTCTAGGATTAAAGGACTGATTTTGCAACACGACCTAGAAAAACTCATCCATGCGTTTATCTTTAGTCGGATTGATTACTGCAACAGCATCTTGATAGGTCTGCCTAAAAAGTCAATCAGACAGCTGCAGCTGATCCAGAACGCTGCCGCTCGCGTCCTCACTAGAACCAGGAAAGTAGAGCACATCACCCCCGTTCTAAAGTCCTTACACTGGCTCCCTGTAGCTCAGAGAATAGACTTTAAAATACTTTTACTAGTTTATAAATCATTACATGGCTTAGCACCAAAATATGTTGAAGACCTGTTGTCATGGTACCAACCACCAAGACCACTCAGGTCCTCCAACTCTAGCCTACTAAACATCCCTAGACTCAGAACTAAACATGGAGAAGCAGCTTTCAGTTTCTATGCTCCCCTTATCTGGAACAGACTTCCTGACGAGTGTAGAGCTGCTGAAACTCTGAACTGCTTTAAATCGAGACTAAAAACCATCTGGTTAGAATTGCCTTTGAGTAAATGCTTGATGTTATATGTATGAAATGTGTTCATGCTCTCTTGCTTTTTTTTATTTTTCTCTTGCTTTATTGTGTATCATTTATAATGCGTGTTTCTTTTATGTGTTTCTTTTAAATCACCAAATCATGTAAAGCACCTTGAATTACCCTGCTGTTGAAAGTGTGCTATACAAATAAAATTGCCTTGCCTTGCCTTGCCTTGCCAGTAGTATAGTAAAGAACCTCTGTCATACTTTATTTTTGGCCAGGACATGTAATTTAAATCTTATATAAACAGGTTTCTAGGATTTCCTTCGTTCACTTCTGGAATATAACTAAAAATAGAAACATCCTGTCCAGGAGTGATGCTGAAAAACTAGTCCATGCATTTGTTACCTCAAGGCTGGACTACTGTAATTCCTTAATATCAGGAAGTCTACAAAATGCAGCTGAAAGGTCATTTCATCTAAAATGCTACAGAAAGAGTTCTGATGAATATTAAAAAGAGAGATCACATTTCTCCTGCTTTAGCTTCCCTTCATTGGCTCCCTGTTAAATCCAGACTAGAATCTAAGATCCTTCTTCTTACATACAAAACCCTTAATAATCAAGCTCCATCATACATCAGAGATCTAATTGTTCCATATGTTCCTAACAGAGCCCTTCGCTCTCAGACTGCAGGTTTACTTGTAGTTCCTAGGATTTCTAAAAGTAGAATGGGAGGCAGATCTTTTAGTCATCAGGCTCCTCTCCTGTGGAACCAGCTCCCAGCTTTAGTCCGTGAGGTAGACACTCTGTTTACTATTAAGGCCAGGCTTAAAACTTTCTTTGTTGAACGAAGCTTATAGTGAAAAACAGAGTGATGTTAGCCCAGTTGTTGGGTTAGACGGCTGTGCTTCTCATGCCTCATTCTAAGGGATTAGGTCATCCTGAGCTAGCTCAGTAGACATGCTGCTGTATAGTCTTAGACCACTTTTCCTCACTCTGTAATGTTCTTCTACTACTCTCCATTGTTATTATTTGCAACTGTTTACTTTTCTTTTTTTCTCTGTGTGTTTCCAGAGAAGCTGCACCTGGTCTGGCATTCTGTTTTGTTGTGATACCTTCTTGGAGGGGGACATCGGCTGAGATACTGCTCCCATGGTCGCTCTGTACTCAACCAGGTTCTGGTTCTGCTGGAGGTTTTCCTTTCCACTGTCACCATGTGGATGCTCAGAATGAGGGATTGCTGTGACGTCAACACCGTAAATGCAAGAGATTGTCCACCTTGGCTACATGCTGGTTCAGGAGAAGTCAATGTTGCAAGTCAACAACTCCATCCAATCTGTGGGGTTTTCTTACATCATGGATGTCCAGCTCCAGTTCTGAAGTGCCAGTGTCCCACCAGTTTTATATGTGTCTCTGTTCCCACACAGTTGATTCACATGTTCCAGCAATCCTCATCTGTAGCTGTTCTACTTTGATTTATGTTTAAGTAAGACAAGCAGGATACTGGACTTTGAGGACTGACTTTAGACACCACTGTCTTAGAGAACTTCTTAAACTAGTTAAACCAAGTTAATTTGATGCACTGTTTGAGAACTAGGATCAGTTGGAATGTATGTATGGTTGAAGTGATGACTTTTTTGTAAAATTGATTTGATATGACCTGTGTTGTAAAATAAACTAAATTGTGTTTTGCCCTATCACTTTGTATGTATTCTTTGTGAGACTGTGGATGTTTCTTCCCCATCATGGATAGACTGTGTATGTTCCACCATCAGGGAGTCAGGACTAATTGTGCCTGTATAGTAAAGGTACTAAAGATGTAGAGCCACAGAACAGTGAAAAGTGTGTTGGACTACAGGGTTCCAGAGAGAACCTTTGGTTAATGAGAAAATATAAACTATATATAAAGGTCTTACCTCTATGACATTTGTCTATGACATTTAAGTCAAGGAAAACCTGTCAAAAACTAAATATACAGTGTACAAAAAAAAAAAAAAAACAACAACCCTGTGGCATTACTACCACTCAACTTCCCTGATCCTATTTTTATTGGTCCATTACCTGAACTAACTGTATTAGAGATTTCAGAGAGTACATGAGTTTGATTTATGTAATCTGCATCTATATACTACTACAATCTACATACTTCCAATAATCCTTAGCTGTAAATCCAGTGTCAAACTACCCTGAAAGACTAAATTTATCCTGTCTTAACAGGTGGGGATCATTTACATCCCCACCCCCTGGCGTCCTGGCTCCCCCTTGCCGTAGCATTTTAGATGTACCTCCTCAATCTTAAGCACTTATACTAATTTTAGTGATGACCAATTCAGATAGTAACTTTATTTTCAGAGAGAGAGACTGGTGGTTGGCAGAAGTGGGGATTGAACTCAGGATCATTAAGTCCACAGCACAGTGCCTCTACCCACTTTGCCAAGCAACCAGCCAAGAAGTGAAGAGATCCAGCTTGTATAAATACCACAAGTTGCTAGCACGTTCTAAAAGCTCCACTTTAATGCATCTCAAAACTTTCTTGTTGTGATAACTTCCAAAAGCAGACTAGAACACAAAGTCCGTAGTGTTTTTGGTTGAGTAAAAGACGAAAAGGTTGGTGGAAGCAAGGTTTGAACCTTGGATCATTGAGTCCACAGCCCTGTACCTCTACCCACATTACCATAGCAGCCAGCCAAGGATTGATGAGGTCCAGCTGGTATAAGTAATACAGATTTGTTTCAGACTTTCTTCCAGCAAGTTTTAAAAGCTGCATTTTGTTTCTTTACAGATTTGATTCACGTTCAAACACTGAGGAAACACGAGGTTTGAACCCATGAGTTTTTGGTTCCCAACACAAGGAGGTGACAGCTTCACTAACTATTTATCTAGAATATGATCTTCACAACACCACACCTTTGTTTGTATCTTCCTTTAATTGTCAGCGTGTCTGATGCCTCTAAACTGTGCTGTTATGTTTCACACAGGGAGTAGAACCAGAGACCCCATGTGGTTAATGGTGCAGACCGATTATGAGAGCAATTGAGCAGCACTGAAAATACCTGCAGTAAAATTAAAGCAGTTGGCAATTCTGAAGAAGAAACACCATAAACTGACAGGGAAAACAGATAAATATATAAACAGGTTGGGTGACATATGAGAGGAATATATTAATTATGGCTCAGATGTGTCATTATTAAAGCACATTTCATGTATTTATTGCCATAGATCTCCTGATAAGAAAGTTGAAGAATAAACACTGTGCAGTGTCCCAACTCAGTTACTTTCTGCAAAAAATATTTCTGTCCACCAGAGACACAGATACTTCTAGACGTTCTGCTTCAGACCTAAAGATGAAACAATAGCATTCAGAGTTAAAAGAAGAAATTAGTTATAACAAAATTAAAACCTCTGCTTTAATGGTAAGAGCTGAAGAAAAAGCAATAGCGTGAACAAATAACTCCTTGGCAGACTTATATAGAAATGTCCCATTACTTGATAAAAATTCATCTTTGCCTTTTAGGAAGTTCTAACATGTTTTCCAGCAGCTACCAAACATTGTTGAGCTGGATGTAATCTGTGCTGAAATCCAGTTGTTAACTAAACCCTGGGAAGATTTCGATGTGGAAGAACCTAATATTAAAGACTGTGGGAGGTAAACTTGAAACTCCAACTGTGAAAATAAAAGGATAAAAGTGCAAAAAAAATTAATTAAAAAAACGCAGCAAACCTGAATGACCCCAGTCTTCCAGACGATATGTTGTTTTTATATGTTGACATGTTAAATGTTAATCTCCTGACAGACAAACCTGAAGGAACAATGTTACCTTTATGATTTGTGCTTTAATTCCATTAATTTATTACAACAATTACTGCTAGAAGACAGCGTCCCCTACACACTCCAGTGCGACTGGTTACTGCTGATCCAAATTCTGATGGAGGTCGGGCTTGATTTAACTAAACCAGAATAAATAGATTTGACAATACAGTACTGTGCAAAAGTTTTAAGCAGGTGAGAAAAAATGCTGTATGTTTCTGAGTGAAAGAGACAGACATGGAGAGACTGAACAATCTGTTCGACAGCGAGTGTTTCTCTGACAGGAGGAGACTCTATGGACTCAGCACAGAAACAACGAGGAACCAGGACTGATCCAGAGTCCAGGATAAAGAGGTTCAGTGAATGTGGTGTTAAAGGTGTGGAGGTGGAACAGTGAGTTAGAGGAGACTCTGTAGAAGGAGAGCATGCCAGCAGGACAGTCCACATACACTGCTACTCTACTCCAGACAGAGGGGGAGGAGATGGATGTTCTCTTGTTATTGTAACCATCATCAGAGCATCTTAGACTCCAGGACTGATCATTCCATCCAAACACACAGTCATCAATGTCCCCTCTCCTCCTGATTCCTCTGTAACTCACCGATATAAAAATCTCCACTTGACCTCCCAGTAACAGCGACCAGTCAGACCATTACTACACAGCAGCTGAGACGAGTAAGTAAATCTGTCTGGATGATCAGGATATGACTGAAGCTCCTCCCCCCATGTCACCTTCCTGTTGTCTTCAGACACTTTCAGGTTTCTGTTCACTGTATTTGTGTCGATTGTGAGCCGACATGAATCTGATGGAGAGAACAAACACAATCCAGCTGCAGTTATTGATCATTTATTGACACTTTGATGATGACTCCTTAATGAGTAATGGGACCGTTTGAGGACGCTTCAATGTGAGCTGCTTTGTTGTCATGAATCAATGAAAAACAAACTTACACCTCCTCAGATCTTTTAACCATCGGACTCCAGCAGGCTCCCTGAAAGGAAGAGGAGGGGTCAGACCATCAGTCTCTTTCAGCAGCAAACATGGCCATTGTAATAGATCAGATCAGATTCCACTCTAACATGCTGCTAAAAGAACTAGATCTGGCTCATTTGGACTCTGTGACCTGCTGGATATGTTGTCTGGGTTGGAGAAAACAAACTGATAGAGGAGCATCAAACAAGACAACATGATGCATCATGTACATCCTGTACAATGAACTATGTCGTATAAAGCCGCTCATGACTGACTAACCTTGGCTCCTCTCTGTGCCAGCCAAGCTGCAGTCAGCCAGTGACCCCCGGTTCTCTTTATTTCCTACTTTCTACATTCATGTTCTTCTGCCACAGCAGACGTTATGTGCTTCTGTTCCTCACTCGTATTACAACCGTCCAACATTTGGAGACATCCATTTGAATGGAGCAGCTCTAAAGTCCTGTCCTGTAGTTGTTTTGTTTCAGCCAGGATCCACTTACAGATCGAAGGTGATTGATCCAATCAAGCAGTTTTATCAGCTCTGCTTCCTGGACCAGTTGAGCTGTAGCAGCTTCATCTGCTAAAAACTATTCATGCAAAGAGTCCTGACCAGTCTGAGACCTGAACCAATAAAGTCCTCTGCTGGGATATGATCCAGGTGATTGTTATTCAATGAGCCCATCACATAGTGTAGTCAAAGCTATATGTTTATCTGCCTGAGGTGGAATATAGACAGCTGTATTAGTTGCTAATGGAAACTTCCTGAACCAGGAGGTTGGTCAGTGCAAATAAACTGATGGACAGATGCTCCAGATGTGCTAAAAAGAATGGGAAAGTGTTCTAATTATTCCTGATGTTCACACCATCAAACCATCTGTTGTTAGATTTGACACACACTCCACCACCTGTTGATGTTCCTCCCTAGCTGTTCTGTCCACCCAGCGCAGGGTAACAGAACTGGATCGTATCGCAGCGAGGTCCAGAACCACTCAGGTTTTTACATGTCTTAGAGAAGAAGTCAAGGTTAAAATCTCAGACGCTCCACTGTAACTTTACTCTAGACACGGATTATCCAGTTTAATGTCCAGAAAGTGGGGAACCGGCCACCATCATCCATGATTAACTAACTGTCATCTGTTACAGCTGAGAAACTTACGACTTGTAATTACTTACCAGAAAATCAGCAACTTAAAACTTAAACCATTTAAATGTATGAATCACAGAATATTGTTCCTCATTAAAACCCAAAACAAAGAGCTTAATGAATATTCACCCGAATATTTCCAGAGTGCAGTCTGAACCAGATGGTAACGTCCACCCAGAATCTTGCAGGCTGTTGTTCTGCAGGTCAACCTCTCTCAGACAGCAGGACTTGGAGCTGAGAACCGACGACAGAACTTCACAAGTTCTCCCTGAGAGGTTACAGGATCTAAGTCTGAGAGATAAAAGTAAACAAGTGAAAAGAAGAACAAACAGATGTTGTGTTATTTGTACGTAAAACTTTCTCACAATGCATGAACCGTCAGGATGATCAGAGTTTGCTCAGATGAAAATAAAAATCCTATATTGGGTAGGTATTTATGTTACACTGTTACGACCCCTGTTGTTGTGATTTATAGAAAAGAATGTGATGAAAAATGAGGCTTGTACACGGGGAAACTGGCAGCACAGCTGGTGAGATGGCAAAAATAGTTAATATAAGCCACATTTTTTGACTTGTACACCCAACAGTCAGTCATTGAGAGTTTGAATGACAATATGTTGCATTTAAGAATCATATCACAGTATGTTTATATGTACGCCTTCAGATTGTGTAGCAATGGCACTTATTGGTGCATCAATTGTAATAAGATGTGTAGGAAAAGGTGATTACTGAGTAAAAATATAAATACTGCAGTGACACGCTGCACAATGGATGTGATGGAGCTCATTTAAGATCACACAGCTGGCAGCATCTGGATGGGGGGAGTTTTTAGAGACCAAGGCTGTTTCTCAATGCCAAGGAACCTCGCCTTGATGCCTTGGTCCCGCCCCGGTTGCCTAGGAGACACGTCATCAGGGACCGCCAAGGCCTGTTCCAATGTTCATGTGCTACCGAGGCGTCTGTCCTGCGTTTGTCTGCCGTTTAGCTAACCGACCGAGGATACATGGGAGGTTCCTTGATGCCTTCCCTCGGTCAAATATTTCCCAGAATACATTGCGGTATTTTCGAAGTTGCAGCTTCGGTTGCTAGCAGGTACTAACTCACTTTCACATTTGATTTTACCAATATATACACTATTAAAAAAGTAAAACTCTCGTTATACATCTATATTGAAACTTATACGTATAAAATATAACGATGGGCGGGACGTAATCAGAGCGCTTAAGCAAACGGCGGGCCCTGGCCAGCCGCGGTCACGTGATGTAAGTCTGTTCCATTTAACTGTTTTCTTTGACCAAGGAAGGACAATGTCCTCGTAAGCAAGGCGCCTCGCCTACCGAGGCATTGCCTTGGTAGGCGAGGCGCCTTGACATTGAGAAACAGCCCAAGACTTCCTGGCCCATGATGATGACTGGCTGATCAGCTGATCTAGATTCCTTAAACCAGTCCTATTTGATCTATGCGCTGAACTGGGCCTGGCGTTAGATCAACCCACCAGAACCGTGCATCTTATTGTGCATAATATTTCATAATTTTACAGTAGATGTTTTGTAAATAGGCACAGGTAAAGTGTTTCATAATCGTTATCCAGAATAGGCATATTTCTGTTCACCCATTTATAGCCTATTATCACAGGGAGGATATAATGTATTTTGTGCAATTATCAACAGTGACATCATTCCTACACACACAATGTTTTCTATTTAATTAAGAACTTTTACTCATATTTTATTAACATAAAGGAAAAAAAAGAAAACAAAAACACAGAACATAGAACTCCAGTGTCAGAGGTGTACTTTAATTTTTCCATCTTTAACAGTGTCCATTATTATTAACTATTCGTGGTGATTCTCTCTTTGTATGGAAAGCTAACCATTTCTCCCACTTGTTGTTCAGTTTTTTTCAGTCTCAGTTTGTAAGTTAGTCTTTCCATACTATAGATCTCTTCTATTGTGTCCTCCCAGTTCTTCTTTGTTGGTGGGTCTTCTCTCTTCCATTTCCTTGTTATCCCTTTCTTAGTATAATTTTAACCAAGTACCAATCTTCATGCTGTACATACTCATTTGTCAGATTGCCTAAGTATAACTTTTTAAATGACATTGGTATCTTGTATCCCAATATCTCACCCACTGTGCACCCAATATCCTTCCAATATTTTGGTATTTTGCTGCAATCCCAAAATACTTCACAATGGTCTCCCTAGAGGGTCCATTTAAATCGTGAATAAAGTTGGTGATAAACTGCAGCCTTGTTTGGTAGACCGTTCTAAATTGAACCAATCTGTGAGGTTACCATTTATTTTTATCCTGGCCTTTGGGTTTTAATACAATCATTTGATTACATTAACTCATTTTGTATTAAAACCAAATTTCTCGAAGCTAAGATACAAAGATGTCCAATTCTCACCATCAAAAGCCTTTTCTGCGTCAAAGCTGAGCAGCACTGCAGCCTTTTCCTTTTATTGTACTTCTTCTATTATATGATAATATCCTCCTGATATTATGTTGGGTTTGTCGCCCCTTTATGAAGCCACATTGGTCTTCCTTTATAATCTCAGTTATAATTATTATATATATTTCTTATAGTCACAATTTAAGATTGAGATTGGCCTATAATTATCACAGAATTCTCTGTTTTTCCTCCTTAGGAAGTACTGTAATTATAGCTTCTCCCCATGAGGGGGGATCTTCCCCTTTATCAATGTTTCATTAAATGATGCTAGCATCATTGGTTTGAATTCTTTTTGAAAGATATTGTACCATTTGGCCGAGAAGCCGTCACTTCCCAGGGTTTTTATTGGGTTTTCATTTTTTAATAGCTTCATCCAATTCTTTTTGTGTTATAATTGTTGTTTTTTAATTTATCTAGCTAATAGTTTAGTGACTCTGGATCCCGCCTCGTAATATGTATGTTTTACGAATCTATTCTTTCTTTCTAATTCTTCCTCTAGCATTTCATTTATTGATTTTCTCACTTCTCTAATTTGCTGACTCACATTTGGATCATTTGTGTTTTTATGTCTCTGTTCTAAGTCTTGAAGTTCATTAATCTTTGACCGATATAATTTATTTCTGGGTTTTTTTGTAATGTGTTAACCTAGATATTAGTTTTCTCTGCATAACCGCTTTTAATTGCATCCCTCAATATAGTTTGGCTCACTTCTCCATTATCATTTCCCTGCTCATATATGCTTATTTCCCTTTTTATATCCTCCACTGCCAATGTTCTTTCTCCAGAGTACAGTCCTTATCCTGCTAATCAGTTTCAGTGTTATATGGAGAATATGCTGATCTGATACATCTGGCACCCCTCTTTCACATTCCTGTATCTTACATCTATTCATTTTATTTATAAAAATATAGTTGATCCTTGTGTCAACTGAGTTTTTAATGTAAAATAACTAGCATAACTCTTTGTTACAAGATAGAATAAATGAAAAATATCTAAAAACAGATCAACAGTTATCTAAAAAAATACATCTTTACACTTTTAACGAATCATGTAGAAACTTCTTAAACGTAAACTACTAAATAAATCTAACAATGACTCACCAGGAAATCTCTAAAATATTGTTTCTCTTATTATTACGACAATTGGCATATAGAAATAATTTTAGTAATTCTAATTGACCCAAAAAAGGAAAGTTTGGACTGATTTAAGTTCAGACAGTGAGAAGAAAATGTATATGTCTCTTTACTCTGTGTATGTGAACCTCTGGTTTCAACTGTATGAAAATAAACTTATTAATCTACTACAATTGATAACATGCAGTCATATTAATGTATTTGACTCATTTTACTGTTGTGGGGAACATTTACAGTTCAGTGTGACGGCTGCAATCCATGGTAACATTAGCAATGCCTGCAGAAGGACACTGCTGAGCTGACAGATCTAAAGAGAAACAGTGGGACCGCCCAGTGTGTTCCATTTGTTGTACTTTAAGAGCTTTTTGCACTATTTATCAGAAGTAAAGATTTATTTGTCAGATAACATGTTAATCTGTGCTTGTGAGTTAATTCACATTAAAAAACTTTGCTGAGTAAAAAACATTTGTGTAGGACTGATCTTAATATTGATAATTGCACAAAATATAATTGATCCTCCCTGTAAGCCTGGACATGAAGTGGGCGCTTTGATAATAGGCTATAAATACAGAAACAAAAATGAGCATATTGTGGATAATGATTATGATACACTTGACATGGGCCTATCTCCAAAAATCTAGAGGGGAAAAAAGAAATATTTATTCTGGATATAGTTTAGATTATCCTTTAACAGAATCTATAGAGAGATTGATGTCACCTCTCAGGATTTGGGAGAAATTCATTTCTGAAAATGAGACAAAAGCAGATCCTGCATGCGCATTATGAGTTTGGATTGAATCTACCTCCAAAGATCCACAGTAAAGTTATAAAATATTTGTTCAGGTTACACTATATTTTCAGTGTGAAAGTAATAGGTAAGTCATTTTGATAATTATACTTCTCGTTTTCGCTTCATTCCAGTTTTGTCGCCTAAAAGAGCAGCCCTACTGCTCTATTACCGTAATGCACCATGTATGCGTGAACCTAATCTTTAAGAGAGCGGTAAAGTCCGCTGCGTATTTCCAAGTGTTGGCGCACTTGACCGCAGTCTGTGGTCTCGGAGAGCAGTAGGTTATGCCTTTTGCAGAAACCTTAACCACGATTTCTGCAAACCGAGGAAACGGGCTGAGAAATACCTGCGCAAATAAACCGAGGGAAGACATTTTACGGCATCAAATTACATTTTGAGACCTGCCACATGAGGGGCTCCGTACGAATAAATAAATAAAAATCAGCCACTCGTCATGTTGTCTATTTGAGACAATCTAGTAATCTTTTAGATTTTCTTTCATATACAGTAAAACTAAAACTTTATCCTGAAATAAGAGGTGCGTATGCTCTCCAAACACCAGAGAGGAGAAACAAACTGTTAAGGTATTAAAGTTCAAATTAAATGTAAACTATGAAGTGAACTTACAGTTTCCTAAAAGCAAGACAGAGAACAGAATTATGTGAACAAAACTGAGTCTGAGGCAGACGAGCAACTTCCTGGAAAATGTCCGAGATGAAGAAAGAGGCGGAGGTAATAGGAGGGGCATAGTTCACCTGAGATGGAGGCTGGGCAGGTAGGAGGCAAGAGGAGGGGCGGTAACCATGACAACAGTCCGTGAGCTTTCAGTGAAACTACAAGGAGAAGAGATGGGGAGTAACTACTTACATTTACTTCAGTAACTTGTTACTTTTTGGAGTAGTTTTACTACAAAGTACTTTTTACTTTTACTAAAGTAATGGAGACCAGGGATGGTTGTAACGCTCTCAGTTCGACCAATCAGAAGCGAGCTATGGTGATGTCATCAATGCAGTCTATGCCCACTGGCAAAGCCACGTGTTGAAAAGCGTCTATTCTGGAACCAAAAAAACAATTTTTCGGATAAGAAACAAAACATTTTCATCACAAATATTTTTTGCACATTGTCTGTTATGTTGTAGATACTATTTTTCCACTTACATAAACTGAAGTAGTAGTTTCTCTACTTTATTTTGATGTGTTACATAAGTGCTAGCTATGAAGCTAATTGCAAAAACATTAGTGTTTTAATGGCTGCCTGGCATGGGGAGGATTGTAACAGATCTGAAAAAGTGTTACAACCTTTCCTTTATATTGACATTTTCTACTGGTCTCCTTTTTACTGCATGTTTAGGCAGTGGATATGTAAAATAGACATGGGTGTCCCTGCAGATGTTCTCCAGAAGACAGCAGCTGAAGTCATCCATGGAACATCAGTGAGACGGTCGCCAAGGTCCACAGAAGCTGCACAGAAGCTGCGCAGAAGCTAAGAGAACGTTAGATGTGGAGATAAAGTCAGAGAGGCCAGATTGAGATGGTTTGGACATGTTCAGAGGAGATGCAATGATTATGTCTGTAGAAGGATGCTGAGGATGGAGCCACCAGGCTGGAGGCTGAGAGGAAGACCAAAACAGAAATTTATGGATGTGGTGAAAGTGGAAGTTAGTTGGTGTAAGGGTGGAGGATGCAGAGAATAGGACTAAATGGAGACAGACGATTCACTGTGGCGACCCCTGGAGGGAAAGGTCGAAAGAGAAGAAAGATTTATTTCTATTGTATTTAATTTATACCTTTAATTTTATCAATATTATTTTTGTTGTTTTACAAGTTAATGGTTCCTTCTTTGTTCTTCATTAAAGTGCTTCCATACATTTATCAGTGTGGATCTTTTTTTAATCAGAATAATTTAACGGTTTCATCCATCCTCAAGTAGTGTGACAACTCAGCCTGGTACTGGGGCAGTTTGTAACAACATACCTCTTTGTATTTGACATTAATTTAACCAATCTGTGATGGTGTGGTAGAAGTCCAAATGCATGTCATTTATAGCAGACACATATGGGTACCACATGTTAACATTTGAGATCTCTAGCATAAATAACCACTGAGTTACATTTGCTCAAACAGAAACTGTTACTATCATCCCCGGTCTCCCATAATATTTTTATGAAGTATCTCTAATGTTTCTAGAGTAAAACTTCTGGACGCTCTACCAACTCTTACAGGGGGTAGAGCATCATGTAACTTTGCTTAATGAAGAAAATGAAAGATTAAGAAAAAACATATCTGAACAAAAAATGCATCTGATACAGACACACCTGCAGCTTAAGTTAAAAGTAAGACTTCTTGTTTGTGAACAAGCTTTGTTATCCTGGTTGCTATTTTCTACCTGCTACGACTGACTAAGAATACTTTACTCTGTTCTAACAACAGTATATAGACAATACCTACTGTAAGTATTTGTTTCATCATTTTTCTTTCTTCATTTGAATGACTTGGAAAGTGTTTATTTTTGTTTGAATTTGTTATTTATATACTTTTTACATTTTATTTTAGTCTTTAAAATACCAGAATTTACATAAAATTGATAAAATGTTAGAATCACCTTTTACATAACATCTTACTCTGATGTTATGTCAAAATTATTTATTTCATTTAGAAACATAGAACAGTTTGATTTTGCTGCAATCATTCACCATAAAAGCATGAAAGAAATCTAAAACTTACTTTAAAAATATGAAATAGAGATATAACTTAGCAGTGAAAGAGGAGTAAAGTTAGAAGTAGCTGGTCCTGTATATTGCTATTTATCTAAATTTATTTGACCAGGGACAGGACTTGCCAACCCAAATTTTATTCAACTTCAAATTAAAAATTACTTTATTGATCCCAAAGGGAAATTAAATTGATCTCCTTAAAATCATACCTGGAAAACCTTAACTATCACTTGTTTGTTAAAACATGAACAAAACTAAACACCTCCAAATCAGTCATGTGCTCAAAACCAAACAATGTGTTCGCCTCTTATACACACAGCAAGTAAAACTGTGTTCACTACAGAACATTTGTTAGACACTACATCAAATAATTGAAGACGCAACCATCCAGGGTATGCATTAACAGGAAATATTTGAAGTGTATTTAACAAAAATAGATTTAAAGTAAAGTGAATGTAGATAACAATGAAATAGAAAATAAAAACAGCAAAATGAGAAACACATTACTATAATTCACAGATTCACAACAGTGTTCAATAGTTGCCCAAATTTGGTCAGTAATGACTGTTTTGATCATCCTCTTCCTCCTCGTCCTCTTCCTCCTCGTCCTCTTCCTCTTCCTCCTCGTCCTCTTCCTCCTCGTCCTCTTCCTCTCACACAGACTCTTCCTCCTCGTCCTCTTCCTCGTCCTCCTCGTCCTCCTCATCCTCTTCCTCCTCGTCCTCTTCCTCTCACACAGACTCTTCCTCCTCGTCCTCTTCCTCTCACACAGACTCTTCCTCCTCGTCCTCTTCCTCTTCCTCCTCTTCCTCCTCTTCCTCTTCCTCTCACACAGACTCTTCCTCCTCGTCCTCTTCCTCGTCCTCCTCGTCCTCCTCATCCTCTTCCTCCTCGTCCTCTTCCTCTCACACAGACTCTTCCTCCTCGTCCTCTTCCTCTCACACAGACTCTTCCTCCTCGTCCTCTTCCTCCTCGTCCTCTTCCTCGTCCTCCTCTTCCTCCTCGTCCTCCTCATCCTCTTCCTCCTCGTCCTCTTCCTCTTCCTCTTCCTCCTCGTCCTCTTCCTCTTCCTCCTCGTCCTCTTCCTCTTCCTCCTCGCTTCCTCCTCGTCCTCTTCCTCTCACACAGACTCTTCCTCCTCGTCCTCTTCCTCGTCCTCCTCGTCCTCTTCCTCCTCGTCCTCCTCATCCTCTTCCTCCTCGTCCTCTTCCTCTTCCTCTTCCTCTTCCTCCTCGTCCTCTTCCTCTCACACAGACTCTTCCTCCTCGTCCTCTTCCTCGTCCTCCTCGTCCTCCTCATCCTCTTCTTCCTCGTCCTCTTCCTCTCACACAGACTCTTCCTCCTCGTCCTCTTCCTCGTCCTCCTCGTCCTCCTCATCCTCTTCCTCCTCGTCCTCTTCCTCTCACACAGACTCTTCCTCCTCGTCCTCTTCCTCTCACACAGACTCTTCCTCCTCGTCCTCTTCCTCCTCGTCCTCTTCCTCGTCCTCCTCTTCCTCCTCGTCCTCCTCATCCTCTTCCTCCTCGTCCTCTTCCTCTTCCTCTTCCTCCTCGTCCTCTTCCTCTTCCTCCTCGTCCTCTTCCTCTTCCTCCTCGTCCTCTTCCTCCTCGTCCTCTTCCTCTCACACAGACTCTTCCTCCTCGTCCTCTTCCTCGTCCTCCTCATCCTCCTCATCCTCTTCCTCCTCGTCCTCTTCCTCTCACACAGACTCTTCCTCCTCGTCCTCTTCCTCGTCCTCTTCCTCCTCGTCCTCCTCATCCTCTTCCTCCTCGTCCTCTTCCTCTCACACAGACTCTTCCTCCTCGTCCTCTTCCTCGTCCTCCTCGTCCTCTTCCTCCTCGTCCTCCTCATCCTCTTCCTCCTCGTCCTCTTCCTCTTCCTCTTCCTCTTCCTCCTCGTCCTCTTCCTCTCACACAGACTCTTCCTCCTCGTCCTCTTCCTCGTCCTCCTCGTCCTCCTCATCCTCTTCTTCCTCGTCCTCTTCCTCTCACACAGACTCTTCCTCCTCGTCCTCTTCCTCGTCCTCCTCGTCCTCCTCATCCTCTTCCTCCTCGTCCTCTTCCTCTCACACAGACTCTTCCTCCTCGTCCTCTTCCTCTCACACAGACTCTTCCTCCTCGTCCTCTTCCTCGTCCTCTTCCTCCTCGTCCTCCTCATCCTCTTCCTCCTCGTCCTCTTCCTCTCACACAGACTCTTCCTCCTCTGCCTCTCTGTATGTGTCTATCCACTGTAGATGCTTATGTCCCCCCTGTGACCTCTGACCTGACTTCTATCCTGCCCAATTGATCTGATCACATCACCAGATACAGTTCTGCTATGAAAGTCTGAAATGTGTTTACTGAATGACAATGTGTTTAAAGTTTTGAAGAAAGAGAGGAAGAGTTTTAAAATGGGATACGCTGTCGAGAAGATGATGCGTTTATTGAGGATGTGTTTAAAGTATTGATGAAAGAGTGGATGAGTTTTTCAAATTGTGTGAACAAATTTTAAGGTTTGACCAAAACAGTGTTTGATTCAAAAAGTGAGTTTAAGCCACTGAGAATTTAGAGTTTAGTGTTTTAGCAATTCAGAAAAACTGTAATACAGTTACAGGCTTAAAGTCACTGCTTGGTACCCAAATGTTTGCTCCATGTTCTTCCTCCATCCAGACCAGCTCAGGTGAAAGGTCAGACTGTCAAACAGGAAGTGAAGGCTACCACTTGCTTTTATAGGGCGGGGCCAGTTAGAGTCCAATACTAAGGCTGGATATGTTGGTAATTGACCACAGAAAACATCTCTACAGTCTGTCTGTCCATCTGATCCATGAATAAAGTGAAGCTGACATCAGGAGACACCAGAAATCACAGCTTTGTCATCAAGACGGATCAGAACCTTCAGAATGGAGCAGCTGGTCTTCAGACCAGGATCTCAGGAGAAAACTGTCTCTGATGGTTTTTCTCTTAATGGAAATAAAGAAATGTTGGCTTCTGTTCTTCATTTGGTCATCTTAGAGAAACATGACTGATAAACTGTTGAAGATGATTTCTGAGTGTAAAGTTTGAACCATGTTTCATGTATCATCTGTGACCTGGTAGATCAAGGTGTTGGTTAGGATGAACTGGATGGGCTTCATCTAAAACCAGCTGTGTAAGGGTTTAAATACAGCAAACTGGAGAAAGGACAGACGGGATGAAACACAGAAAACACCTGATTCATTGAGACGCTGATCAAGAATTATATCTGTGCAGAGACCCAACTCAGTTACTTTCTGCAACAACCAATCTGTCCACTAGAGGGAGCACAGATACTCCCTCAAGTTCTGCTTCAAATTTAAACATGGAACAACTATAATAACTACATTCAGTGTTATTTGACTACTGTGGAAAATGTTTTATTCCCTTGTTTTCCTTCAGATTGGTTTAAAAAAACATCCAGCTTTCTGAATCAGTTACTCATTTTATTAAGAATAAAGAAACAAAACACTGACAAACACATTTCACAATTCTAGAGCAAGATGAAATACTAAAGAAAAAAACTCTCAGCAGTTTAAATGTTTCAAAATATGCTGATTATTAAAAATAAAACAAGTAAAATGGAACAACAACAAAGTCTGACCCACTGCTCCAAATGTCAGAGCTGTAAAAAATAAAAAATAAAAAACTACATTATGAATATGATCAAATAAAAATAAAACCAGAAGGCTGCAGTAAACACACATGAAATGATTCCTTGACAGGCTGATATAGAAATGACCCGTTACTTGATACAACCTCATATTTACCTTCACCAGTACCAGTATCAAACAATGGAGACAGAATTAAACAGGTTTACATTATGGAAAGAACAGCAGGACTGCTGCTGAAGCTGGAGACGTTTGAGTCTAGATGGAAACTAATAAGATTCATATGACAGCCCTGATACATTATATTTGTATACTTTTATAAACTCCTTCAGACTTCCTCCCTGGGTTGAGGTCGGTTTGTTTTTTATTGTTCTGATCTAAATCTGAAGAAGTGAGAAGAAAACAGCATCAGTTCTGAGTTGATGTTTGCTTCAGTTTTTCTTCTCTGGATCAAAATAAAATCAAACAGAATCAAGTTCAGTTCACTTCAATCTAAACTGATTTAAACAAGAACAAGATTTGTTCTGCAGAACAGTGGAAGAGAAACCAGGACATCCAAATACATCAATACAAATATTACAGCAGAACTATTAGAGCCCAGAGAAGTTGAGATTTTCATGTGGAGAAATATTTCTGTGTCATATAAGAATGAAAGAAAACATGAGCAGTGAAATCCTTTATGGCTCCTGGAACACAGACACAGAGAACTACATTTAAAGCAGAAAAATAAAGAAGAAGAGAACAGCAGAGCAGAGACATCAGAACAATGAACCCTGATCAACAATCAGAGAGAAGAGAGGAAATCTATTTGGGTTTACAGAACTCTGCAGAGTCTCCATCGTACCAAACATTAACTCCAGCATGTAGCGGCTGAGTGAATGTGGTCTGGACTCTGTGGAGGAGAGTCATGGTTTCAGAGACGCTGTAGAAGGACAGAATACCTGCTCTGTGATCCAGGTACACTCCTACTCTGGAGGAACCAGGACCTGAGGTGGAGGTCCAGATGTTGTTGTGACCAAAACTAAAACCCTGTTGGTAACAAACTAATGCCCAAGATTTGTTATTAAATCCAAATAAACCTTCATTCCCACTTCCTGCTCTGCTGATATTCTTGTATGCGACTGATACATAAACTAGTCCTCCTCTCCTCTCCACCTCCCAGTAACAACGTCCAGTCAGACTCTCTCTACTCAGAACCTGAGAATAACCATCAGTAAATCTGTCTGGGTGACTAGAATAAGACTGATGTTGATCCATAAATGTCACCTTCCTGTTCCCCTCTGATAATACCAGCCGTGTGTTTGCTGTGTTTGGATCCATTGTGATTTCACATGAATATCTCAAGAACTCAGCTCTGCTCCTTGGTTCTGGTTCTGACAGTAGAACATCCACCTCAGAGAGCATCGGTGAGATGTTTGTCCATGTGTCTCTCAGGATGTCCTGTAGCTGATCTCTGAGCTCTGACACAGCTGCTGTCACGTCCTCAAAGTGTCTCAGAGGACGGATATGGATGCTGGATGAGCGTGTAGACTCACTGAGTGCTGACAGTGAGGGGAAGTTGTGGAGAAACTGGTTGTGATCCTCTGTGTCTGAGAGCTGCTCCAGCTCAGCGTCTTTCCTCTTCAGCTCACTGATCTCCTGCTCCAGCTTCTCCTGAAGCTCTTTGACTCGACTCACTTCAGTTTCCTGCTGGGATCTGATCTGCTGCTTCACATCAGAGCTTCTTTTCTGGAGGAGACGGATCAGCTCAGTGAAGATCTTCTGGCTGTCCTCCACTGTTTTATCAGCAGAGTGATTGATGGCCTCCACCTCCTGTTGAAGCAGCTTCACATCTTTCTCCTGCTCCTGGATTCTCTGCTGGATTTCTCCTCGTCTCTCCTCCAGCTCTCTCTGCCTCTCAGTCCTTTCTGCTGCAGCTGAGACTGTGTCGTGGCCTTTATGTTCATCCACAGAGCAGAGATAACAGATACACTTCTGATCAGTGCGGCAGAACATCTTCATCACCTCATCATGACGAGAGCAGATGTTCTCCTGGAGGTTCTTGGAGGGCTCCACCAGCTTGTGCTTCTTTAAAGGAGCTGAATCATAATGAGGCTGAAGGTGTTTCTCACAGTAAGAGGCCAGACAGACTAAACAGGACTTGATGGCTTTCAGTTTTCTTCCAGTGCAGACATCACAGGCCACATCTTCAGGTCCAGCATAGCAGAGATCAGCAGGAGCAGCTTGGAGTCCAGTCTTCTTCAGCTGCTCCACTAAAGCTGCTAACATGGTGTTCTTCTTCAGGATAGGCCTCGGTGTGAAGGTCTGCCTGCACTGAGGACAGTGGTAGCTTTTCTTCTCCTCACCTCCATCCCAGAAGCTCTTAATACAGTTCATACAGTAGCTGTGTCCACAGGGAATAGTCACCGGATCCTTCAGTAGATCCAGACAGATGGAACAGGAGAAGGTTTCTCGCTCCACCTGAACTGCCTGCTGCTCCATTTCTCCTCTCAGTCACACTGACTGTGTGAGTTTCACTTCATGAGAATAAAAACTAATCTAAGCTCTGATCTACCAATCATGTGTGAGTGCAGAGAGGCTGCATCCAATCAGCTTCAAGCTGTGTTTGATGTCAGGAAGAAGTAGGAGGGATCAGACTTTGATTCCAGGAAGAGGAGGGCTCCACAAGTTTAACCGTCTCCACAACAGTTTTCTGTCCAAAACAACTGACTGAGTCTCCAGAAGTCAGATCTCTAACATCTAATCTCTCCACAGTATCAGATAATGAAATCAAAGAATCATTGCTGCTGAAGAAACTGGATGTTTGGTTGATCAGGGAAATCTGTTTCCTGTTTCCTAACTGCACTATAATGGCAGCAGGACACAGAGAAGACAATGTTTGCATCATATTCATATCAGCTCAGTTTACTGTTGCTGATGATGCATCTTTTTATGAAGCTGTAAAACTTTTACACGACTCCCAGCAGACAGAGGTGCTGCAACCAAACGTGTCTGGCAGAGGTCAGAGTCCTGGAGATCTTTAACTCCAACCTCCAGAAGAACTTTTCCAGCGTTCTTGATTTTAGGAACAAAACTCTGCTTCAACAACAGAAGAACCTGAAAACTTTCTTTAATTTGACTTTGTATAAAACATCAATATTTCCTTTTAGTGCTAAAAAAAAACTCTTGAGATGGTTTAGAAAGTTTATTTGCTGCTGAAAAACAAGAAGAAACAGCAGTTTGGTTCTATTATTTGCTTAATATTGATCAGAGTCTCCATGGAGTGAAGATGGCTGATTTCTGGTCAAGAAAAGAATCATTTATTTGAAGGTTCAACATCTGAGCAGCCTTTCTGTGTTTTATGACTCGTCTCCAACATTTCTCACAGGTTTAAAGGTCAATCTAGAACTTTAAGCTCCTCTTCATTATGTTACCAGGATGACAGCGCCCTCTTGTGTTGGTTATTGTAGGTTTTAGTTGCCATCACACTGAAAACTGCTAGTTGACTGAAGTCCCAACCTGTAACCCTGATGCTGAAGGCAGAACTTCACCATGGATCAGTTGGTAGCCATGTTGCCTTGCAGCAAGAGGGTTCCGGGTTCAAATCCCAGCCTGGGTTTTTCATGTTTAGGTGCTCTGGCGTCCTCCCAAAGTCTAAAAACAGGATTCTTAGGTTAATTGGTCTCTCTACATTGACCCCAGGTATGAGTGTGTCCGTGGTTGAATGTCTCTGTGTTGGACTGGCAACATGTTCAAAATGTTTCCTGCCTCTCGCCCAATCACAGCTGGAGATATGCACCAGGACATGTTATTCATACATTAAAAAGGTTTCTAGGATTTCCTTCTTTCACCTCTGGAATAATGCCATCATTAGAATCATCCTGTCCAGGAGTGATGCTGAGAAACTAGTCCATGCATTTGTTCCTTCAAGGCTGGAATACTGTCATTGTTTACTATCAGGAAGTCCACAAAATGCTTTTAATGACCTTCAGCAAGAGTTCTGATGAATATTAAAAAGAGAGATCACATTTCTCCTGTTTCAGCTTCCCTTCATTGGCTCCATGTTTAATCCAGAATAGAATTTAAGATCCTCCTTCTCACATATAAAGCCCTTAATAATCAGCTCCATCATACAGAGATCTGATTGTTCCACATGTTTCTAACAGAGCATTACAAGAAAAGTCATTTCATTTCAATCATTCATTCCAATCAGTTTAAAAGTTTTCTATTTAAGGAATCCCAGCAGATCGCATCGAGTCACTGACTTGTAGTTGTGTCCCGTTCATGCAGACTCCAACTTCAGCAATCTCTCATACTGAGCAAGCATGTAGCCACAGTGGAGTCCTCCTTTTAACTCTAAATAAAGTGCAACCAATTTTCTGCAGAAATATCTATAGTCCAACTGAGTGTAAATGAATATACGTATAAACATCTGTTCTCTCAGAGATTCTTTAGAGAACATTAGAGAACAAACAGCATGATGAAGACCAAGGAACACGGCAGACAGGTCAGGGAGGAAGGAGTCGAGAGGTTTAAAGCAGAGTTAGTTTATAAAACATGATAAAAGGATTTGAACATTTTACGGAACAACATTCTATACATTTTTTTTTTAAATAAATCTGTAGGAGAGGAGAACATTAATCAGAAACGCACCAGGAGGGTTTTTTATTTGTTTATTATTATTGTTATTCTTGGTTTTTGGGCCCACAAATACTGGCAAGTGAATTGAGATTAACTTGGGAACAATGGGATCATACGTTAAAACTTACATAACAAATTTAGGTTTTAAAATGGACAGCAATTTAAAATATGATCAGCAAGTTGGCTCTGTTGTTCGATCAGGTTTTCTTTCCATCTGAGGCGGCTGGTGAAAGTGAAGCGGTTTTTGTCAAGGCAGGATTTATAAACTGTGATCCAAGTGTTTGTTATGTCCCGGCTGGATTACTGTAATTCACTTTATTATGGAGTGACACAGTCCGCTCTGATGCGCCTTCAGTAGCTACAGAATGCTGCTGCCAGAGTATTGGTAAGGGTACGAAAGGAGGATCACATCGCGCCCATTTTGACCTCTATTCACTGGCTGCCAGTGAGGTTCAGAGTCAAGTTTAAAACTTTAATGTTTGTTTTTCAATCCTTAAATGGCCTTGCTCCACCTTACCTCATGTTATTCTCTGAAAAGGAACCTCAGGTCAGCTGAGCAGCTGCTATTGGAGGTACCGAGATCAAGGAGGAAGCTCAGGGGTGAACGAGCATTTTCCAATGATGGACCAATGCTGTGGAACGCACTGCCATTGTGTGTGCGTCAAGCAAACTGGCTTCAATATTTAAAACACTTGATTCACAAGCATTTGATATTGTACTAGACTCCTTTTTCTGGATTATCTTTGTTGTTTTTTATTTGCTTGAGCTTCTATACAGAAATGTTTATTTAATGTTTCTATCTTTGGATTTTAATGTCTCGTTTTGTCTTGATTGTACAGCGCCTTGTTTTTGACTTCTGGTCATCCTAAAGCGCTTTATAAATAAATTGATTGATTATTTCTGGTAGCTCTGGAGGAGCTGCAAATATGTATTTACAGGACTTTTAGTTGTTTACAACTTTGGCCTTTGTGGAAGAGTGGAAAGAAGAGAAAGATCATTTTTGCAGTTTGCTGTGACCCATGTAAGGGGATTTAAACCCAACACTTTCTTGCTGCAAGGCAACAGTGCTACTAAAATCATCACCTTGAAGCCCCACCTTCGTTCACTATTTGTAAAAACCTATCAAGGACGTTTTGTTCAGGTTTTTACCATGCGTCATTTCTATAAAATATGTAGATTTCTGCAGGACTACATCAGCCGTTTTTTATTTATTAGTCTCGAGGCGTTTCAGGAACATTTATAAGCATGGCCCACAGAAGAACTGAATTCAGCCACAGGCAAAATCTTCAAAAGTCATTCATGCCATAAATTAATAGAAATGTCTTCAGGTCCTCACCTTGTCAGAGCGGCTTGATCTGTTCTTGCATATAAAGCTGTCTCAGTCTAAACTTTGTTTGGATTGGGAATAAAATGAATTATTGATGTTTAACTAGAATGAAGTCACCCGGGCGCTACAACAATTTCTCCAGAAAACTAAATTATTGTAAAATATTCAACATTTTCCCTTTCCTTATCATACCATAGCGTGAAAACACTCAGCTGCTCTTGTTTGTGGTCAGCCATGCTTGTTTCCTCTTTACTTTCTCAGTAAGCTGCTCAACTGGTCTCATAGTGATTTATTTTTTTTTTAGCTGCAAGGTTGAATGTAAATGTTACGTGATGTTTTATGCTGCATTGACATCAGAAAACTGACTGTGTGACCTGTTGTGTTACCAAGTTCATTTCATAGTGCCTTAATAAACACAATCCCTCCTTTTATGGATCATTTAACATTTTACTAGCTGATTTTTAGGGTATTTTAGTAAACATGCCTAAACCTAACGGATTTGTTGCTCCATTGTGCTTCAGTCAATATATCGGTTTTAACTGGACATCCCAGCTTCCAAATAAAAGTAGGTGATAAAGTTTCTCCAGGGTTGTTGCTGAAATATGGAAAACTCTCTAAATTACTCATATTTTGTTGTTTTCTGTTTAGGTGAAGGTACTTCAGCTTTTTACTCATATCTCCCACACAACAATGTGATACCTCATGTTTGTGGTCAATCATTGCCTGTTTGCTTCTTTCTCTCAGAACACTGCCGTGGCAGTTCCTGATTTTTAGATCCATTTTAGCTACATTACAGTTTTATCTTTGACAAACATCAAGTGATTGACGCTCATCAGTTAGTGACCAATCACACATTTGTGACATTAATCACGCTTCATAAATATTCTATATTAAAGGCTTCTAATAACCAATCGTTGTTGAACTCAGCTAATTATTTGTTACAAATGCTTTGGGTGGAATAGAAGTTATTTAGTTAAGTTATAAGGACACAGAGTTTGCTGGGTTTCATGAAATCTTTCCACTTATATTTGTATCTTGTTCTTTATCAGATAAAACATTCAGAACCAATAAAAGATTTATATATTTTAAAAACTTCTGTTATCTTACCTCCATCTCTGGAAGCATCTCAGTGAACCACCAGGGTAAGTGGTGATGGGAAAAGTAATAAATTATCTGATTCCTACAGATGTTTAGTAATGCTTGTTTTAAAAGAAAAGTAAAAGGTTAAATGCAACTCAGAAATTCAGTGTGAATGTTTTCGGTTTCTAAATCATGGAAATGACCCTTTAAAATGTGTGACTCCTCTCCTGTTTAGAACCTGCAGGACTTGATATGAATGTTTTATTGTAAAATACATTTACTTGTTATTATTTTTAACTCCTGATCCAGAAAGAAAATCCTTCAGTGATAAACTGTAGTTTCCTTTTCGATGGCATATACTTTAACATGATGCGGCATGTTGTTTAGAGTCCTGCCGCAGAATCTGAATTAGGTTTAGTTCTAGACTTTGACTAGACCACTTAAATAATTTTGTTCTTTTTGTATTTATTTTCCTGAGTCATTCAGAGTTTAACTTGTTAGTTTGCTTCAAATCATTATCCTGCTGCATAACCCAAGTGCCCTTGAGCTTAAGGACATGATTTTACATCTGCACCATATACTCAGAAATTCTTAAGATATAAAGTTTCTATTGATTACATTCTAAAAAGTCGTGAAAGTCAATAAAATGGTTGTGTTGTTTTTTATAAATTTGAGACAGACTTTATGCCTTTTGGTCAGCAGTGGTTCTGGCCCAGGAACTCTTCAATGGAGGCCATTTTCGCACAGTCTCTCTTTCTTATTGTTGAATCATGAACTCTGACCTTAACCAAGGCAAGTGAGGCCTGCAGAGCTTTAGATGTTGTTCTGGGTTCTTTTGAGATCCCCTGCATGAGTTGCTGATGTATTCTTGGAGTAATTCTGGTTGGAAGACCAAACCTGAGAAGCTTCACCACCCTTCAGTGTTTTCTCCTTCTGTGGATAATAGCAGTCATTGTGGTTCACTACAGACCCAAAACCTTAAAAAGGACTATGAAAGCCTTTCCAGATAGATATCTACCATTTTGTTTAAGCTGTTCTTGAATTTATTTAAATCGGGACATTTATTTATTTTTTAGAAATGTAAGTTTACTTCATGTTGTCAGGCAGATTTTATTTAAGAGATTTCTTGATTACACAGATCAGGCTTGGCTGTGCCCAGTAAAAAATGTGATAAATGTGCTTGGATAGTTTACTTCCTATTGATATATTAAATCGTTGTCTGAAATCTGTAGTTTGTATTTATTCAGGCTATCTTTGTCTGATATTAAAATTCCTGAAACATTTACGACGTTCAAAAAATAAAAACCGTGAAAGGGGTCAAATGCGTTCTTCACAGCATTGTGGTGCTGAATGAGACAACAGTCTGAAGTCCTCAGTCAGTGAATCTCCTCAGTGTGACACTTTTTTTTTAACAATCAGAGTTTGTGTAGCAAATTGTCAGGAAAAAGGGTCATAACTTTGTCTGCATGTACAAACACACCCATAAATCCACAAATGGAGTTTGTATCTTTGGCATTAAAGCTTCAGACTAACAGGAAAATTCACTCTGAGGTTTAAAAATCTATTTATTGCTGTTTTCTAAAAGAAAACAACAAGCAACAAGCTGACAAACTAACCAGGCACTGAGGGGGATTCACTTCCATCGCTGAGGTAAGCTAGATGTTCTCAATGTTGTGAACTTTGCTATTAACACCTGTCAGGGTTTTTAGGGTAACCTACATGAGAACTTCTTTCTAAGCATGAATTTACCTTTATTCTGTCATTGCCTATAAAACGGCTCCAGACATTAACTCTGCAGAGAAACCAAGAAGATTTTTCATTTTTCATTCAAGGTGCCTTGCACGCCTTGAATTTTATAACATTTTTCAACATCCACATAGTTCAATGGATTTTATGTGACAAAATTGTTCTGAAATACCAATCTTCAAATGGTGATGTGCATTTTTCAGCATGAACTCTCCCCGATGCCTCTAAATGAAAACTAATTGCAGTCAAAAGTCACCTAAATAGTAAACAGACTTCATCCGTGTGTAACTTATGCTGTTCTGTGAAGGACTCAGAGATTTGTTTCAGCCATCATCTGAACATTAAAAGAGATTGGCACAACCGCAACCCTACCACAACATGGCCGTCCACATAAACTGACTGACCAGGAAAGGAGAGCATTAATCAGAGAAGCAGCTCAGGTGGGAGAATCTGTTGACATAAAAAGTTATACTAGTTATGCACTCAACAAATCTGGCCTTTACGTTAGAGCAGCAAAACTAAAGACGTTGGAGACAGCCATTAGAGGTCCCCTTTGCAGTTTACCACAAACCATGTAGGGGACACAGTAAGCACATGGAAGGTGCTCTGGTCAGATGAGACCAAAAATGAACTATTTGTCCCAGATGCAAAATATTGTCAGAGGCAGAAAAACTCACTGCACATCCACCTGAAAACATGGTAGTGGCAGCATTATGCTGTGGAGATGCTTTTCTTCAGAGACATTGCAGCTGGTCTTAGTAGATAGTGTTGGGACTCGTTTTCCACAAATTAATTGAACAGACTGCATTTCCCAGCATTCCTAAGTGTCCGAGCACAGCGATGACATCACAGACCGAGCTCATAAAAACCAGCAACGAGCGAAAATTTCCGTCCTTCACCGGTGAATTCCCCTCTATTTCTGACCTGCTGGGTGGGAAAGAAATCCTTTAAACCTTCGAAGAACAAGCTGAACAGCTCCAAGGCTCCTGTTTGGTGCATCCGGGGAAAGCTTGGCTGACAGCCGAACTGTTCCAAGACAGTTCTTAAGAAGGCGGCCCGCGCCATCTTCCGACGTCGAATCCCGGCCCTGTTGCCTGCAGACGGAACCGTGGTTCCAAAAACCTCATCATCGCACGGCCTGCCCCCTTTTGGAATCGTTTTCTCCCATTTTCACGTGGAACAGACCTTTGATCACTGCTGGGACCAATCGGACCCAAACCTGTTCATTTTATTCTCCTTTTATGTGTCTGGGCAGAGATAGGTCAGAACGATTTAGATATCGTTCATTGCTGGTTTGGTGGGTATTTGAACGCTGAAACAGCTGTTTGTTCACTAGCATTGCTGAACGCATGTTTGTGAATTGCTGAATTCGCTGTGTGTTTTAAACTGGTTGTAACCAGAGTGGATCACTTTATTCTGTCTCTTCCTCTTTCCCTCCTCTCTTCCACAGTCGATCATATTTGTACAATATTCTAATTCTGTCCAGCCGCTCCACGCCCGCGGCTGAACCCCCAATCCTTTCCATTGTTAGCTCCCAGGCTAACTCCAGTGCTCTTTGTTCTCCATGTGTTTTTCCTTTGTTCATGATACCTGGAGCGAGGGATTAGCCCACTCCCCGGGCGGGGCTAACCCCTTTAGCATACACGCCCTGGTTCTATTTTTCTTCACAAAGGAAGGACTGGCGCCCCATACTGTTAATTAATGAATTAAAACTTAAACTTTATTAATAATTATTTTAATATTAAATAATTGATCATAATTATTGATGCATTTGTGATTCAGACATTATTGCACTCCCTGTGTCACAACAACAGGCAGATGAATGGAGCTAAATAAAGGAGAATCTTGGAAGTAAATCTGTTGGACGTTGCAAGAGACTTGAGAATGAGGTGGAGGTTCACCTTCCAGTGGGAGAACAACCATAGAAATATAGCCACAGATACAATAGAAATGCTTAGAACCAAGCATATTCAGATTTTAGAATGGCCCATTCAAAGGCCCATTTGAACAACAGCCAAAACGTTCAGTCTTTAGGTGTACTAACCTGCTAGAGACACTGCAATAAAAGGGGATTCTGCAAAGTATTGGATCAGCTGGACTGAATAGAAGTGCTTCCCACACTGGTAGGAGATTTTGTTAAGTAAATAGATAAATAAAACATCATAATATATAGAAATTTACGGAGGTAATGAAAAAGTTAAAGCAACATCAATATTTTTGCAAGGCAATGTGTGTAGTATGAAGTGTTTAGTCCAGAGAGACTAGTCTATTACTGCATGTTGGTACCTAGCCGTTATACTTTCTGTAGATTACAATATAAGAAGATAAAACACTCAGCTTTATGGAGTTATCTTATGTTGTGTTCCAAAGCCTCTAAAGGAAAACTTTTTCTTCTTCTTTTCCAAAGGTAACCATGAAGATCCAGGTAGCCGCCTTTCTGCTGGTGCTGCTCTCTGCAGCAGAGCTCTCAGAAGCTCTGAACTTCTTGGACAAGCATGTTGTTCTGGAAATCAGTCCAAAGAATTGCTACAATAACATGAAAAGGATTAATAATTATCTAAAAATGTGCAAAGAAAAGAATACGTTCATCTTGGACCCAAGCAGAGAGACACCATCTGTAGCCCAGAGCAGCAGGAAATAGGGATAAGCTACTCAGATTTTACAATCGTCATCAGTGAATCTGATAAAAGGAGCAGGTTTCCTTACTGCCGCTACATTGGTCAATCTGATAAAGCAACAAACATTCAATCTAAATGGAAAACCTGAGCACTATATTGGTGAAACCAGAGCAAATGTCGGTTAGGTCCTGACTTTTATAGCAGCCTCTGCATGAAAATTCTCCCTTTTTTACATGGTTGAATAGAAATTAAATATTTGTGATTTCTGGATTGTTACTTTCTAACCATTAAAATGATAAATCTAGTGGTTCTCTGCTATCAGCCCCTTTCAGAATCTATCAGATTTTTTATGTTACAATTTCCTCTCCTGACTAAAGTCCAACCAGCAACATCTAAGATGTGAAGACAAAGGTAGATTTGTGTTGGTCATCAGCTCATATTTTACTTTACATTCATCTACATTTGGACATAATTTCAGTAGTTATACTTAATTAAACCTAGAATAACACTGGTGCTCATCTATTCATCTTTAAAAAGAACTACTTCTAAATTCAGTTCAACTGATTCATGTTCATAGTTAATCTCAATATGTCAAATTGAATTCTCAACTCCAAGTTGAACTGGTAGGAAGATTAAAATAACAGGTCAAAATATAAAACAGTGGATAAATATGATAAGAATAAATAGTAAAACACTGATGAAATGTATTAAGTAAAACATGCAGAGCAATTAAACAGACTAAAATAAATAATCAGTTAAAAGCTAGGCTAAAAAGGTGAGTGTTGAGCCTGCTGTTAGGAACATGAACGTTCTCTGCAGCCCTGAGGTTCTCCTGCAGCCTATGATGTCACTGGCAGGACTAGTCCCTATTGGTTCAACATCCGAGGCTTTATTTACTTCATCCTGCTGTCCATCAGGGTCTGCATTCATCCAAGCTTCAATTTCATCCAGAAATTATTTAAAGCCGATTCATTTAGGTTCAAACCAATCTCCGTCATCTGATTCTTTTTTCCATCATCGTTCAGCAATCTTTGAACTGAATTTTGCAAGTCCATAAACCCTCCTAACTAATTATTAAACTTTTTCATATGTTGATGTGGAGGTTTTTAATCCTCCAGCATCAATCAGAGCATGAATGTCATTTATTTCTCTTGTCAGAACGTCGAGTTTCGCTCTGCGTCTTTTAATCAAATGAAAAACTTCTCGTTCTTTTAAAAGTTCTTCATCTTGAACATCAATTTCTAACAAAGTTCGTTTCACTAACAGATCATTGTCCAACACAAATGTTTCACGTTGAGTCTCCAAACAAAGTGTAGCATTTACTCACGAACTTTGTGCGTCTTCTCCTTGTTCTCCTCTCCCAGTGAATTCTAGGAAAATCCAACCATCCACGTCCGATCATCTAATCCTCCAAGTTTCTCCAAGTTGACATCCAAGCGACTCCAAAGGATTTTTTCACTAAAATGTTACGGCCTTTTAACTTCAAAACAAAAGACAGTTGGTGGCAGCGGGTTGTTTCCTTTAGCGAGCACCTCAAACTTGATTTCTTGAACTAATATATAATGTTTGTTCTACAACAATATAGCTCAGAAATCAGCCAATAAGTTCTTGCATCTTTGACAAAGAATGAAAATGAACTTAAACTGAGTCATCAAGTCCAAAAAATGGTCAAAACATTTCCACCACGCCTTCATGTGTTCTTAATCTTGTTAATTAATGGGAGTTCAAAAGTTTACAAACTGATAACAAATATTTTTTTAAAGAAAAATAAATAAATAGATTGTTTGCAGCAGTCTATACATTAAGCATTAAGTCTTGGGTTTTGCATTTTGCACAGTTACAATATCCTTCGTTATGTGTGATATCTCCTATTAACATGCCCAAATCTAAAAATAACATAACGCTCTTCTTCTTCTTTGAGAGTTTAACGGCGGATGCAAACTGCTTAGCGCATTCCTGCCACCCTCCCAATTAATTGTGAACGGTAGATACTATGGCTTACATCTTAAATGAAATGCAGCATGCAAGCTGCAGATAAAACCAAATAAACTGAAGAAACATATATATATGTATATGTATAATATCTTATTAAGACTTGTAGTTTTTATTAACTCCAATAGATATTTGGTAACTTTATGATCTGAGGTCTTACTTAAAATATTACCAACACTGAACGACTCCTCAATACTCTCTATTTTCCTTTCAGCAAGGCTTCTTTCTTCCTCATATTTTAGACATTTCATAGCAACATGTTCTGCAGTTTCGGACACATGACAGAGAACACAATCTCCAGTTTCATGCTTTCTCATTAAACGTAACGTATTATTTAACTCTGTATGCTCCATGCGAGGTCAAGTCCACATCGTTTCTTCTTTTCTACCTCTTCCCCCTTGGCGTCCTTCACCAACCTTAGGGTTAACCCTGTAAAAGAATCTCTCCTTATCCTCCCCATCCCATTTACTTTGCCACAACTGTTTGATACCATTCTTTATTATCGATTTAGCCTCTGCCTCAGCAGTTTTACACTGAATTGGTATATTACTTGCTCTCAGCCAAACACACTTGAGATAGTACCCAGATCATTTTAATATGGGACCCACAATAATGAATACTTTGCAGCAAAACCAGGATTTCACACACGATCATACCTTTCACCCGATTGAAGATTTTCTACCGCCGATAGTCTGTACATACTATTACTCTTAATGGTTTGATTTGTTCCACCCATTGCAGCCATCACGATTGCTATCAGTTCCGCTGAATACACTGATAATTGATCTGGAACTCTTGCAAGAAATTTTATATCGACCTCCGGAATCACATAAGCTATTGCAACCCTTCCTGTATCTGGTTGCTTCGAAACCACCAGTAAAAATGTGAACATATCCATCATAATTATCCACATACGTCATGGCAAGCTGTCCACAATCACCTTTATACTTTTGAATCTTCTCATGCAGAGTTGTATCAACCTCTGGAACTGGAAGCAACCATGGTGGGTGGGAGGGAGGATACACAACAGATGGACTCAGCTCCAAGTTTCCCACCCCAGCTTTCTCAGCATTTTCCTCCACGCTTATACCAAATGATTCTTTTTGACTTTTTAACTGGTGCCATGTTGGAATGAGTACACTTTTAGTTGGCTGGTCCTCCTTATGTCCTTTCAAATGAACATAATATGACAAGGACATTTGCAAGCGCCTTAGCTCAAATGGCATTTCACCAGCTTCAACCTGAAGTGTACAGACAGGGGAGGATCTCATTGCTCCTAAACAGAGTCTGAGGACAGAACCCTGAATAATGTCCAGCTTCTTTAATTCAGATTTTGCAGCAGATCCATACGCCTGACATCCATAATCAATAACAGACCTAATTAATCTGGTATATAATCTTTTCATTGCAACTATATCTGCTCCCCATTCCTTACTGCAAAGACATTTAATTATATTCATAACCTTTTTACACGTATCTACTACCTACTAACTTTTCAATATGACTATACCAGTTACGTTTACAATCAAAATGCAAACCCAGAAATCTTATACAACTCACTCTTTCTAAACTCTACCATACATTTGAAACTTAAATCTTTCCTCAATTTTTTTAAATGAGAAAAAAAAACAACTTGTGTTTTTTCAACAGAGAACCTGAACCCCCATTTCCCAGCCCATACTTTAACTGTGTCAATAGCTTTTTGCAAACTTT
>OY747723.1:23607231-23614731 GCA_963556495.2 Valencia hispanica
CTGAGGACAGTGGTAGCTTTTCTTCTCCTCACCTCCATCCCAGAAGCTCTTAATACAGTTCATACAGTAGCTGTGTCCACAGGGAATAGTCACCGGATCCTTCAGTAGATCCAGACAGATGGAACAGGAGAAGGTTTCTCGCTCCACCTGAACTGCCTGCTGCTCCATTTCTCCTCTCAGTCACACTGACTGTGTGAGTTTCACTTCATGAGAATAAAAACTAATCTAAGCTCTGATCTACCAATCATGTGTGAGTGCAGAGAGGCTGCATCCAATCAGCTTCAAGCTGTGTTTGATGTCAGGAAGAAGTAGGAGGGATCAGACTTTGATTCCAGGAAGAGGAGGGCTCCACAAGTTTAACCGTCTCCACAACAGTTTTCTGTCCAAAACAACTGACTGAGTCTCCAGAAGTCAGATCTCTAACCTCTAATCTCTCCACAGTATCAGATAATGAAATCAAAGAATCATTGCTGCTGAAGAAACTGGATGTTTGGTTGATCAGGGAAATCTGTTTCCTGTTTCCTAACTGCACTATAATGGCAGCAGGACACAGAGAAGACAATGTTTGCATCATATTCATATCAGCTCAGTTTACTGTTGCTGATGATGCATCTTTTTATGAAGCTGTAAAACTTTTACACGACTCCCAGCAGACAGAGGTGCTGCAACCAAACGTGTCTGGCAGAGGTCAGAGTCCTGGAGATCTTTAACTCCAACCTCCAGAAGAACTTTTCCAGCATTCTTGATTTTAGGAACAAAACTCTGCTTCAACAACAGAAGAACCTGAAAACTTTCTTTAATTTGACTTTGTATAAAACATCAATATTTCCTTTTAGTGCTAAAAAAAAAACTCTTGAGATGGTTTAGAAAGTTTATTTGCCTCTGAAAAACAAGAAGAAACAGCAGTTTGGTTCTATTATTTGCTTAATATTGATGAGAGTCTCCATGGAGTGAAGATGGCTGATTTCTGGTCAAGAAAAGAATCATTTATTTGAAGGTTCAACATCTGAGCAGCCTTTCTGTGTTTTATGACTCGTCTCCAACATTTCTCACAGGTTTAAAGGTCAATCTAGAACTTTAAGCTCCTCTTCATTATGTTACCAGGATGACAGCGCCCTCTTGTGTTGGTTATTGAAGGTTTTAGTTGCGGTCACACTGAAAACTGCTAGTTGACTGAAGTCCCAACCTGTAACCCTGATGCTGAAGGCAGAACTTCACCATGGATCAGTTGGTAGCCATGTTGCCTTGCAGCAAGAGGGTTCCGGGTTCAAATCCCAGCCTGGGTTTTTCATGTTTAGGTGCTCTGGCGTCCTCCCAAAGTCTAAAAACAGGATTCTTAGGTTAATTGGTCTCTCTACATTGACCCCAGGTATGAGTGTGTCCGTGGTTGAATGTCTCTGTGTTGGACTGGCAACATGTTCAAAATGTTTCCTGCATCTCGCCCAATCACAGCTGGAGATATGCACCAGGACATGTTATTCATATATTAAAAAGGTTTCTAGGATTTCCTTCTTTCACCTCTGGAATAATGCCATCATTAGAATCATCCTGTCCAGGAATGATGCTGAGAAACTAGTCCATGCATTTGTTCCTTCAAGGCTGGAATACTGTCATTGTTTACTATCAGGAAGTCCACAAAATGCTTTTAATGACCTTCAGCAAGAGTTCTGATGAATATTAAAAAGAGAGATCACATTTCTCCTGTTTCAGATTCCCTTCATTGGCTCCATGTTTAATCCACAATAGAATTTAAGATCCTCCTTCTCACATATAAAGCCCTTAATAATCAGCTCCATCATACAGAGATCTGATTGTTCCACATGTTTCTAACAGAGCATTACAAGAAAAGTCATTTCATTTCAATCATTCATTCCAATCAGTTTAAAAGTTTTCTATTTAAGAAATCCCAGCAGATCGCATCGAGAAGAGATTTGTTTCAGCCATCATCTGAACATTAAAAGAGATTGGCACAACCGCAACCCTACCACAACATGGCCGTCCACATAAACTGACTGACCAGGAAAGGAGAGCATTAATCAGAGAAGCAGCTCAGGTGGGAGAATCTGTTGACATAAAAAGTTATACTAGTTATGCACTCAACAAATCTGGCCTTTACGTTAGAGCAGCAAAACTAAAGACGTTGGAGACAGCCATTAGAGGTCCCCTTTGCAGTTTACCACAAACCATGTAGGGGACACAGTAAGCACATGGAAGGTGCTCTGGTCAGATGAGACCAAAAATGAACTATTTGTCCCAGATGCAAAATATTGTCAGAGGCAGAAAAACTCACTGCACATCCACCTGAAAACATGGTAGTGGCAGCATTATGCTGTGGAGATGCTTTTCTTCAGAGACATTGCAGCTGGTCTTAGTAGATAGTGTTGGGACTCGTTTTCCACAAATTAATTGAACAGACTGCATTTCCCAGCATTCCTAAGTGTCCGAGCACAGCGATGACATCACAGACCGAGCTCATAAAAACCAGCAACGAGCGAAAATTTCCGTCCTTCACCGGTGAATTCCCCTCTATTTCTGACCTGCTGGGTGGGAAAGAAATCCTTTAAACCTTCGAAGAACAAGCTGAACAGCTCCAGGGCTCCTGTTTGGTGCATCCGGGGAAAGCTTGGCTGACAGCCGAACTGTTCCAAGACAGTTCTTAAGAAGGCGGCCCGCGCCATCTTCCGACGTCGAATCCCGGCCCTGTTGCCTGCAGACGGAACCGTGGTTCCAAAAACCTCATCATCGCACGGCCTGCCCCCTTTTGGAATCGTTTTCTCCCATTTTCACGTGGAACAGACCTTTGATCACTGCTGGGACCAATCGGACCCAAACCTGTTCATTTTATTCTCCTTTTATGTGTCTGGGCAGAGATAGGTCAGAACGATTTAGATATCGTTCATTGCTGGTTTGGTGGGTATTTGAACGCTGAAACAGCTGTTTGTTCACTAGCATTGCTGAACGCATGTTTGTGAATTGCTGAATTCGCTGTGTGTTTTAAACTGGTTGTAACCAGAGTGGATCACTTTATTCTGTCTCTTCCTCTTTCCCTCCTCTCTTCCACAGTCGATCATATTTGTACAATATTCTAATTCTGTCCAGCCGCTCCACGCCCGCGGCTGAACCCCCAATCCTTTCCATTGTTAGCTCCCAGGCTAACTCCAGTGCTCTTTGTTCTCCATGTGTTTTTCCTTTGTTCATGATACCTGGAGCGAGGGATTAGCCCACTCCCCGGGCGGGGCTAACCCCTTTAGCATACACGCCCTGGTTCTATTTTTCTTCACAAAGGAAGGACTGGCGCCCCATACTGTTAATTAATGAATTAAAACTTAAACTTTATTAATAATTATTTTAATATTAAATAATTGATCATAATTATTGATGCATTTGTGATTCAGACATTATTGCACTCCCTGTGTCACAACAACAGGCAGATGAATGGAGCTAAATAAAGGAGAATCTTGGAAGTAAATCTGTTGGACGTTGCAAGAGACTTGAGAATGAGGTGGAGGTTCACCTTCCAGTGGGAGAACAACCATAGAAATATAGCCACAGATACAATAGAAATGCTTAGAACCAAGCATATTCAGATTTTAGAATGGCCCATTCAAAGGCCCATTTGAACAACAGCCAAAACGTTCAGTCTTTAGGTGTACTAACCTGCTAGAGACACTGCAATAAAAGGGGATTCTGCAAAGTATTGGATCAGCTGGACTGAATAGAAGTGCTTCCCACACTGGTAGGAGATTTTGTTAAGTAAATAGATAAATAAAACATCATAATATATAGAAATTTACGGAGGTAATGAAAAAGTTAAAGCAACATCAATATTTTTGCAAGGCAATGTGTGTAGTATGAAGTGTTTAGTCCAGAGAGACTAGTCTATTACTGCATGTTGGTACCTAGCCGTTATACTTTCTGTAGATTACAATATAAGAAGATAAAACACTCAGCTTTATGGAGTTATCTTATGTTGTGTTCCAAAGCCTCTAAAGGAAAACTTTTTCTTCTTCTTTTCCAAAGGTAACCATGAAGATCCAGGTAGCCGCCTTTCTGCTGGTGCTGCTCTCTGCAGCAGAGCTCTCAGAAGCTCTGAACTTCTTGGACAAGCATGTTGTTCTGGAAATCAGTCCAAAGAATTGCTACAATAACATGAAAAGGATTAATAATTATCTAAAAATGTGCAAAGAAAAGAATACGTTCATCTTGGACCCAAGCAGAGAGACACCATCTGTAGCCCAGAGCAGCAGGAAATAGGGATAAGCTACTCAGATTTTACAATCGTCATCAGTGAATCTGATAAAAGGAGCAGGTTTCCTTACTGCCGCTACATTGGTCAATCTGATAAAGCAACAAACATTCAATCTAAATGGAAAACCTGAGCACTATATTGGTGAAACCAGAGCAAATGTCGGTTAGGTCCTGACTTTTATAGCAGCCTCTGCATGAAAATTCTCCTTTTTTTACATGGTTGAATAGAAATTAAATATTTGTGATTTCTGGATTGTTACTTTCTAACCATTAAAATGATAAATCTAGTGGTTCTCTGCTATCAGCCCCTTTCAGAATCTATCAGATTTTTTATGTTACAATTTCCTCTCCTGACTAAAGTCCAACCAGCAACATCTAAGATGTGAAGACAAAGGTAGATTTGTGTTGGTCATCAGCTCATATTTTACTTTACATTCATCTACATTTGGACATAATTTCAGTAGTTATACTTAATTAAACCTAGAATAACACTGGTGCTCATCTATTCATCTTTAAAAAGAACTACTTCTAAATTCAGTTCAACTGATTCATGTTCATAGTTAATCTCAATATGTCAAATTGAATTCTCAACTCCAAGTTGAACTGGTAGGAAGATTAAAATAACAGGTCAAAATATAAAACAGTGGATAAATATGATAAGAATAAATAGTAAAACACTGATGAAATGTATTAAGTAAAACATGCAGAGCAATTAAACAGACTAAAATAAATAATCAGTTAAAAGCTAGGCTAAAAAGGTGAGTGTTGAGCCTGCTGTTAGGAACATGAACGTTCTCTGCAGCCCTGAGGTTCTCCTGCAGCCTATGATGTCACTGGCAGGACTAGTCCCTATTGGTTCAACATCCGAGGCTTTATTTACTTCATCCTGCTGTCCATCAGGGTCTGCATTCATCCAAGCTTCAATTTCATCCAGAAATTATTTAAAGCCGATTCATTTAGGTTCAAACCAATCTCCGTCATCTGATTCTTTTTTCCATCATCGTTCAGCAATCTTTGAACTGAATTTTGCAAGTCCATAAACCCTCCTAACTAATTATTAAACTTTTTCATATGTTGATGTGGAGGTTTTTAATCCTCCAGCATCAATCAGAGCATGAATGTCATTTATTTCTCTTGTCAGAACGTCGAGTTTCGCTCTGCGTCTTTTAATCAAATGAAAAACTTCTCGTTCTTTTAAAAGTTCTTCATCTTGAACATCAATTTCTAACAAAGTTCGTTTCACTAACAGATCATTGTCCAACACAAATGTTTCACGTTGAGTCTCCAAACAAAGTGTAGCATTTACTCACGAACTTTGTGCGTCTTCTCCTTGTTCTCCTCTCCCAGTGAATTCTAGGAAAATCCAACCATCCACGTCCGATCATCTAATCCTCCAAGTTTCTCCAAGTTGACATCCAAGCGACTCCAAAGGATTTTTTCACTAAAATGTTACGGCCTTTTAACTTCAAAACAAAAGACAGTTGGTGGCAGCGGGTTGTTTCCTTTAGCGAGCACCTCAAACTTGATTTCTTGAACTAATATATAATGTTTGTTCTACAACAATATAGCTCAGAAATCAGCCAATAAGTTCTTGCATCTTTGACAAAGAATGAAAATGAACTTAAACTGAGTCATCAAGTCCAAAAAATGGTCAAAACATTTCCACCACGCCTTCATGTGTTCTTAATCTTGTTAATTAATGGGAGTTCAAAAGTTTACAAACTGATAACAAATATTTTTTTAAAGAAAAATAAATAAATAGATTGTTTGCAGCAGTCTATACATTAAGCATTAAGTCTTGGGTTTTGCATTTTGCACAGTTACAATATCCTTCGTTATGTGTGATATCTCCTATTAACATGCCCAAATCTAAAAATAACATAACGCTCTTCTTCTTCTTTGAGAGTTTAACGGCGGATGCAAACTGCTTAGCGCATTCCTGCCACCCTCCCAATTAATTGTGAACGGTAGATACTATGGCTTACATCTTAAATGAAATGCAGCATGCAAGCTGCAGATAAAACCAAATAAACTGAAGAAACATATATATATGTATATGTATAATATCTTATTAAGACTTGTAGTTTTTATTAACTCCAATAGATATTTGGTAACTTTATGATCTGAGGTCTTACTTAAAATATTACCAACACTGAACGACTCCTCAATACTCTCTATTTTCCTTTCAGCAAGGCTTCTTTCTTCCTCATATTTTAGACATTTCATAGCAACATGTTCTGCAGTTTCGGACACATGACAGAGAACACAATCTCCAGTTTCATGCTTTCTCATTAAACGTAACGTATTATTTAACTCTGTATGCTCCATGCGAGGTCAAGTCCACATCGTTTCTTCTTTTCTACCTCTTCCCCCTTGGCGTCCTTCACCAACCTTAGGGTTAACCCTGTAAAAGAATCTCTCCTTATCCTCCCCATCCCATTTACTTTGCCACAACTGTTTGATACCATTCTTTATTATCGATTTAGCCTCTGCCTCAGCAGTTTTACACTGAATTGGTATATTACTTGCTCTCAGCCAAACACACTTGAGATAGTACCCAGATCATTTTAATATGGGACCCACAATAATGAATACTTTGCAGCAAAACCAGGATTTCACACACGATCATACCTTTCACCCGATTGAAGATTTTCTACCGCCGATAGTCTGTACATACTATTACTCTTAATGGTTTGATTTGTTCCACCCATTGCAGCCATCACGATTGCTATCAGTTCCGCTGAATACACTGATAATTGATCTGGAACTCTTGCAAGAAATTTTATATCGACCTCCGGAATCACATAAGCTATTGCAACCCTTCCTGTATCTGGTTGCTTCGAAACCACCAGTAAAAATGTGAACATATCCATCATAATTATCCACATACGCCATGGCAAGCTGTCCACAATCACCTTTATACTTTTGAATCTTCTCATGCAGAGTTGTATCAACCTCTGGAACTGGAAGCAACCATGGTGGGTGGGAGGGAGGATACACAACAGATGGACTCAGCTCCAAGTTTCCCACCCCAGCTTTCTCAGCATTTTCCTCCACGCTTATACCAAATGATTCTTTTTGACTTTTTAACTGGTGCCATGTTGGAATGAGTACACTTTTAGTTGGCTGGTCCTCCTTATGTCCTTTCAAATGAACATAATATGACAAGGACATTTGCAAGCGCCTTAGCTCAAATGGCATTTCACCAGCTTCAACCTGAAGTGTACAGACAGGGGAGGATCTCATTGCTCC